>RQTK01000005.1:643986-646908 GCA_003991915.1 Elysia chlorotica | reverse complement strand
ATAATAATAATAATAATAATAATAATAATAATAATAATAATAATAATAATAATAATGAGTGGTGTTAGGTCAGTCTAACTCTAACAGTTATGTTCCATGAGCAAATTGGTCTATAAATTAGTGGGTTTTTTTTTCACTGAACCGCGATACGCAATTAGAGAAGTAAGTCAGATCTTTGGTACGCCTCGCCCCTGTGTCACATTGACATAGCAATGACAATCAAATGAATATCCCTAAATAAGTAGATTTCTAGTTATGTGAACATTAATTTCAGGGAATTTAGCGTACTGATGCCAGTTCAGGGCCACTGGAACTCAGTCTGTTGTCGGTTTTGTTTAGATCTCTACTGGACTATGAAATTAATATGTATTTTTATATGAAAAAGGTAGTGAAAGGACACGAGTGGGGAAGGGACAGAGAGAAAGAGGGATAGAGGAAGAGAGAATGAGAACACAGAGACAGAAAGACAGATAGTCTGGCAGAGATATAGATAGATAGATAGTTAGATAGATAGATAGATAGATAAATAGACAGATAGATAAAGAGAGAGATAGAAAGAAAGAGAGAGATATATAAGGAACTGAGATATATAAGGAACTTTGCTTTGACGTAACATGGCGAGGACAAGAATGAGGGCTCGGTGGGAACCAAAGCCGCGACTGCATGATATGGCCTTTATAGGCCTTTATAGATCTGATGTTGGATATTAAGCAACAAACCAAACGAAACAAACGAGTTGAAGCGATCCATTGTCTCTGTTGGCGAGTAAAATCTCCTCCCTCTCTATTGTGATTGATTGGCCAAGACTGCCATACGCGTTGAAGAAAGTTGAGATCGCTCAGGTGAAATGGAAATAGGTGTCTTCCTGATCTACCACAATGGTTGATACATGTGCCCTTTGCGGGGTGACATATTGACATTCTTAGAAATCTCATTTCCGTGACTTTTATTTGATAGGTGTTATAATTATGTGCACGGCGTACGACAATTTTACCAGAAGATGACCAACTAATCTATCATAGCATCGGTCTACATTAGCGAGTTCTTTTCTTTATTCAGTGTCGTTTTGATTTACCCTTTGCTAAGTTGGTAATGTTTTTTCTCTCAACTAAAATTTTGATAAAAAGTTGTCAAAGTTCACCCGGTTCTAATGTTCTGGAAATTTATTTGCAACAGCCCGATGGCTGAATAAAGAGCTATTGGAGTGGCGTGATCGTTGTTAGCCAAGCAGGTTCTTTCCCCTAGTTTGAATTTAACACCAGCCACAAAGTCTTGTGCCTGAGAAGGAAAATGTCCCTTCCCGCCCCTTTCTCCTTTCTTTGTTTTTTATTTGTTTATTTATTTTTAGACACATGGAAGTTGGCAATTTTTACTTGTCAGTTACGTGGGACCTCCTACTCGTTAGTCCAAATCAGTAGACTAACCAAGAGAGATACTGCGCTGATCCCTTTATACTTTCAACCCTGTAACACTCCTTTGTTGATTTATTTTTTCCCAGATGTGTGTGCCTGTGACAGCAGGGGATGGTGCTGCCGAACAGAGCTCTTGTGTACCACTCACCGCCCAGATGAAGCTTCCTCTCACCTCGCGTCTGTTCGTCCAGGGACGCCAAAGTGTGAACTCGGCCTGCAGTGACTGTTCTCCCCATCACATCTCTCAGCTGTCAACCACCCAGCATCAGCAGCGCAGGCTGTGCATCGCCACAGTAAAGTTTTCCTCTCCGTCATCTTCATTGTCATCGTCGTCCTCACTTGCGTGTCTGCTGGTTGCGGTCGCAGCTTGCGAAGATTCCAGCCGGGTATTGCAGCCGCCGAGCAGACAATCTTGGCAGCCATGCTGTGCCGTCTCATCAAGCTAACTCCGGGGGACAAGTGGAGGCAGCGTCTCTGACTGGCGCCTCACGTAATCTGGGGAAGACCTCTTCACCACGCATGCACACACGCATACCCATATACAAACACAAATCTCTTTTCCCCATCTTTCTGTTCCCTACGGTCTCCCGTTTGCCACCTGCGTCAACTGATTCCTATTTAGCATTGCTAAATCTTTAAAGAAAATCCTGCCTGCAGCTTTATATTCTTCCTCTGTGATTATTTTCTTTATACACACGTTTGGTTCAACATCTTGTTAGGGCATTCACGTCCTTCTATCTCTAGAATCACAAATACGAGTATTTAAGCTTAAGACTGTATGCAGGGTAGCAGCAGTCGACGAAAAAAAATGGGATAATATTCATATACAAGGGCCAGCGAAGTACAATCATCAACAATACGATTCCAAGTGTAATGACTTAATAGCCGGATCTTGCGTGACGACAACATAGTCTGTTTCGAGCTATGTTTATAATGGCGGCCGTTCCAAACAGTTTCAGTGGCAGTCCCGCCGGAAGTGATGGTGCTAGCGGCGGAAGTGCTCGTGGCAGGAAGAACGGTCGCGCCGGTAATGTTTTCGGTATCCCCAACAGCAGCAGCAATAGCAACATGTCTACAAGAAGCACCGGCGGCGGCGGTGCTAGCTATGGAGCCTCTATGGAAGCGGTGTCTGGTCTCCTCGAGATGGACGAGAACGACAACAGTTACCCCTGGGGGCTCATCCACCACAACGAGCTGGCGAACATGATCACCACTGGTCTAGGCAAGGTAAGATTGCTCACTTGATTTTGTTGTTTTATTATTCTCTCCCGACCTTGCATTTCATACATTTTCCTACCTTAATGAAAGGTCAAAAAGAGTTTCAGTTTAATCTCTATCCAATCTGATGGAGCAGAGCCTGGTTAAAAAATAAGACTGTCCTGAAATTGACAGCTTACATAGGAACTTGGAGGTATCGCTCAGAAACTAACAATGATCTCATTTCTTTATCGATACATGTATAATAATTTTAACTTGATGCCAAGTAGCAAATTATTAGTGAAACGAATGA
>RQTK01000005.1:633986-641486 GCA_003991915.1 Elysia chlorotica | reverse complement strand
TGCATCTAGCTCCCTTCTCACTGTTCTCTTCCATAAAAGTTCCTCTGCGCCCCTTTTTTTTCTGTCTTCTTTCCCTCTCTCTCTTTCTCCGTGTTCTCTTTCAAAAATGTTCCTCTGGGCCGCCCTTTTTTTTTTTCCAGCTTCTTCGGTTTCCTATCCCCCCCCCCCCCTCCCCCTTTTTTTTTCTTTACATATGTTCATCATTTCAACAACAAAAGCAGCGACTAAAGCCCCCCCCCCCCCTTTTTCTTTACATATGTTCATCATTTCAACAAAAAAAAGCGACTAAAGCTCCCCCCCCCCTTTTTTCTGTCTTCTTTGTCTCTCTCTTTCTCTCTCTCTCTCTCTCTCTCTCTCTCTCTCTCTCTCTCTCTCTCTCTCTCTCTCTCTTTCTCACTCTCTGACAAACACACATACACGAAATACAACATAGTTTATTCAATATCCATTCATTATCCTCGATGGGAAACGCTAAGTACACAGTTAAGATTTGTCCGTATTATATAGGTAGCGTTTTTTTTTTTAATTACTAACGTTGGACGGGGCAAGGATGCATCAATGGTCTCAAGGGAGGGAAATATAGCTGGAAATAACGCGCAATATTACTTGCTAATCGTGGTAAATTTTTTCTTTTTATAGATTTTGAACAGTTAAATGTCTAAAAGCCGCTAAAACACCGCAATATTTTTTTTATCCAAAAAGATTACATAACAATCAGGAAATGTTAAGCATCCATGTCCCAAATACATCTAGATCAGGGGAAGACTAGCAAAAATCATGATTGCGATTTATCGGTACTGCGAAATTTTTTTTATTTCCAATTTCAGTCATAGGTACATTTATCATCAAAGTCCACGCAAGACTAATACCGAGGAGATTTTTCCATTAAATGCGATTTTCTCTAAAGAAAAAATGTTGGCCAATTTCTGAAACTTGGAAAATAAGTAAAATGATAATTTTAATCAATTTAGTGGTTATCATAGGCGAATGAGTTGGACGAGCATTTTGCAGAAACTGCGAACAAATGCCAACATTACTGTTCTGCTGTTTGGAATGGTACACGTATTGTCCGGTATAGTACATGGTCAATCCAGAGACGGAGGACAATCTGTTGGAAAACAGGCCGAAGTTCGTGCCTCTGGTAATTCGTATTTTGTATTCTTTTACTTGTAAATTTGTAGATCATAATATATTATTGTCTTCTCTAGCCTTCAGTTAAGTACCACAATAGTAAGGAGCGGGTTAAGTTTATTCAGAAAAGATAATGCATTTACATACAGCCTAAACTTGGAAAATTGGCGTTACTCCCCTCCTGTTTTCTCTCTATATTACAGTTCAGTACTTTAAAACTAGTTCGATTACTTGTCTTTCGAAACTATCACGAACAAAGTCCAGCTAATCGCAATGTGGAAAGTAATGCCGAACGCAGGCATGTTTTATTCAAGGTAGACCCTGGAACGCGGAGTCGCTCTGGACTGACGTTCGAATCTAATTTAGTACCCCCGTTTCCCTGAAGTATACTTTGGAAAATATAGTGGCCACAAAATCGATCAAAGTTAAGCTTTAGTTACTTTTCATATTGTTGCTATTGTTAAATCCTCTAAAAGCAACAACGTCAGAAGGGGAATTTTCCCCTTGTTTCGCTGCTGTTTGACGGGGCATGACGCCACAAGTAGTGTAAACCACGAAAGGTTGTCGACACCGTGGGAACAGTGACGTCAGTGATACAACAACAACAAAATCCTGGGTGGGTGATTGGTAGCGATGAGCGTTCGTGCAGTCAGTCATCGATTTCTACTCAGCTTCGGAAGACCGGAGTAGGAGATACAGAAGAGATCAGAGTGAGAGACACAGAGTATGTAGTAGGCCTTCTGGATTGTCGTTATCGTCGATACCAATAATTTCTATAATTGCTGGAGGAAAATTCCTTCGGGACAAAGGCGACCAGATTGTCACGTTCGGAAGCTCTCGCCTCGCTTCTCCGATCACGAAGACTATGGATACACAGAGGGACAATCTTGACAGTCGGATTATCCTACTGGCCCGTGATAGCAGATTACCATCCCTCCACACAAACACACACACACACATACACACACACTCACTCACAGAACACACACCCGTGTTAATCCTATTATCGGTATCACGAAAATGGGAAGATGACGTGAATTTTTTGCGGTTTCTCTGTTTTTAATGTATCGTCTAAAATAGAAAAACCGCACACTTTTTTTCTTTTTTGTCGCTGACTGAAAACAATGGCGTTGCTGTTGCTTATTCAATGCCGGATTTATCTGCGCCAAATTGCTCCTCAGAGATTGATGCCATCGCTAAATGAAGTATATGCTTGGGTGAATGGCCTGTGCTGTAGTTTTCTCCCCTTTTATATCAAACTCCAATGTGGCTTTCAGCGCTTTACTCTCTTATTAAATAAACTGTGTATGGGCGTTCCCGCTTTAGAGTCTTTGGCTTTTTAAAGATAGTGTAGTGGGCGGTGCGTATTTCTGCTTCTGGATAGTATGTGAATGCTCTTTGTCTTACCGCTTCAAGTTTCATTTTGAACAATGATATTTTTATGTGAGCTTGGCCGTTTGAATGAAAATATAAACAAAATCCCATTTTATTAGTGAGTATATTTTTTTTAATACGTGGTCGCAGAAGCTAAACATCTATTTTGTCATAACGTGGGTTCTCTACCGTTACCCCCCCCCCTCCCCCCCTCCCTACTTTTGCTCTTTCAACCCTATCTGTGAGATTATTTTCAGAGGACTTATTGCGCATGGACCAAAATATATTTAGTGATTAGATATTGATCCAGTCACATAGTCTCTTTTCTTTTAACAACCACGTTCTTTGATATTTCGCATAGACATAAAATATAATTTTGCGAACTTCTTTTAGTCTAAATATATGCAGGCAGAAATCAAAATGTTAATCTTTATTTTCAGTGATCAATATTAGCTATCGTGGATATTTAAAAAAAGATATATGGATATATAGTTAGGCAGATTGATATATAGTGAGATACAGAGATAGAGAGGGAGAGAGAAAGACAGACAGAACAAAACATAGAGAAAGAGAGGGGGAGGGGGGAGACACAACGAAAGATAGAGAAAGATATATATATAGAGAGAGAGAGAGAGAGAGAGCTCTTTCAACCCTATCTGTGAGATTATTTTCAGAGGACTTATTGCGCATGGACCAAAATATATTTAGTGATTAGATATTGATCCAGTCACATAGTCTCTTTTCTTTTAACAACCACGTTCTTTGATATTTCGCATAGACATAAAATATAATTTTGCGAACTTCTTTTAGTCTAAATATATGCAGGCAGAAATCAAAATGTTAATCTTTATTTTCAGTGATCAATATTAGCTATCGTGGATATTTAAAAAAAGATATATGGATATATAGTTAGGCAGATTGATATATAGTGAGATACAGAGATAGAGAGGGAGAGAGAAAGACAGACAGAACAAAACATAGAGAAAGAGAGGGGGAGGGGGGAGACACAACGAAAGATAGAGAAAGATATATATATAGAGAGAGAGAGAGAGAGAGAGTGACATATTTTCTACGTCTTAAATTATCAGGGCAGGTGTGATAAATGGCGGGGTATTATAACGGTGAGACGTCCCTCTGTGTTATCAAATGGATTTGCATGGAATTTCTCTCCCATGCGCAACAGAATACATTTTTAGGGTGTGGCCTCAAATCCTTCTTTTCTCAATTCCCTTCCCTCTGTGACGGTTTTTCTCTCTTCTCTGTTTCTCTATCCTCTCTCTCTCCCTCTCCCTGTTTCTCCCTGTTTCCCTCTTCCACTCCCTCTTACTCGTATCTTTCCCTCTTTCATTTTATATTATCTTGCCCTCTTTCTATGTTTACCTGGCCCTTCCCCGCCTCTCTCTAACTCTCCCCCCCCCCTTTCCCCTCCCCCTATTCCCTCCCACTCTCTCTTTCTTATTTTCCTACCACAAGCACCCTCCGCCCTTTTTTTTATCTCCCCTTTCCTGTTTCCAGGAGAACACCCATAACGGGTTTAACGTCCCCGTTATTTCACGAAGATTCAGCCCATAACAACTCAGATTCTCAACCTTCGGAAAACGTTTTTGTACGGACTGGTATTAGCGTTCCAAGTAATTTTTTTTAAATCTTTTATTTTTTTTAAAGTGAAGATCTTTGACTTAAACAACTGAAGTCTCCGAACTATTTCCGAACACATCCAAATCAAATTACAATAATCATTGTTATTATAGCCGACCAAAACCCAACACCCAAGCCAAGTTTCGGGTTCACACTGGCACCATGACTCAACTAGAGACAATCTCGGAAGGCATTTAAAAAAGTCGGCTTGGCATTTAAAGCACAGTCACTGTAATGGTATAGATTATAGCTACAAGTAATGTGGTACATGTACATATAATAGCAATCTGAATGGTCGGTCGTTTATAGCTTAGAGAAAGTTGGTAAAATGAGACTGCTTGTGCAGACTTTACGTCTAGGCCTACCCCAAAGGCTATCTAAACCGTTCTACCCTGATTGTGATAATTATAGCTGGAAAGACTAGCCTTGGAAAACATTGAAGAAAAAATGCGGAAAATGTTTTCGTAACAAAAAAAGATAAAAACAAAAAACAACACAAAAAAACAAGGATCGTACAATGTCATAGTACAAAATTATATGAAACCTTATGCCTATGAAGAAGTACAGAAACAAAATAGAGGAAAAAAACACAACACACAAACACACATTTTTTTAATTATGAACATATCCACCACCACCACCACCACCACCAACAACAACAACAACAACAACAACAACAACAACAACAACAACAACAACAACAACAACAACATAATAATATTACAGTGACTGTGCTTTAAATGCTGTACTAGTTTACTGCGCATAGGTGATCCTAATCTCGACCATTGTGTGTAAGTGTGGGGCATGACTCACTTACTGTTCGCTCGCTCGGTCTCTCTCTCTCTCTCTCTCTCTCTCTCTCTCTCTCTCCCCTTCTCTGCTTATCTCTCCCTCCTTCTCTCCAATCTCTCTCTATTTTTCCCTCTAGTCTTTCTTTGTCTGTCTCTGTCTGTCTGTCAGTCAGTTTGTCTGTCTGTGTCTGCCTGTCAACTATCTCTCTTGTATGTCTCTCTGTCTCTCTCTGTCGTTGTTCCTCTCTCCACTTAGTCTCTCTCTACGTCCCCATGACCCGCGGCTTTATCCCTAGTGTACGTGCTGTATGTACAATCGATCGTGGCCGTTGTTTCCAACTCTTTCTAATTCTTTCGCCTTTAGGGCTAATTGTTTGCGACTACTGTGAATACGTGCAAGATGTGTTTTTTTGTTTGTATGAATTTGTAAGGGTCTTCTTAATTTACTTGGTTTTTTTCTATGACTCATCCATGTGCCTCCACAAAACTTGTTGCTATTGATCGATCCCTATCCACATGATTGGACGCTTCACCGCTGAACACACGGCTGTGACGGCCCTATACCGGAGTGTCAAGCACTCCTTACTGGTGTATTAAACTTTTGTATTAGACGGGACTATAGAGTCGCTGGATAGAGAAAAATACGCCAGTCTTTCATGATAACGTCCTTGTCTACTTCAGTCTACTTGGACCTTCTTCTTTTAACCTTTACCACCCCCATTTCCGGTATTTCTCTCCCTTTACCCTTTTTTTTTTACCTGTCAGGTTCTGGATACTGGTGTATTAAACTTTTGATTTACACAGACGTAGGGTAACGTGCGCCAAAAGCTATCTTTGGATGGAGCAGTCTTTCTTTCATTGTAAAGCTTTGTTCCTTCCAACGCAGTCTCTTCTAATATCTTTTTTGTCTGTGCCACTACCAAATTTATCTGTATTCCCTCCATGTCATTTCTTTCTCTTTTAGTTTATTATTTAGTTTTGCACCCTCGTTCCTAGCTCTCTTTCCCTGCCTTTTTTTCAAACCCAATCTACCTTTCTCATCTTTTTCCTCTACATTCATTTTAAACTCTTATCTATCTACCATCTTCTCTCTTTCCTCTTCTTCTTCTCTCCCTCACCCCTCCTCCTTCACCTTTTCCATCTGCAGCCAAGTCATCCCACTTTATATTTTTACCCTTATCATTTGTGTATTTATTATTTCTGTACTTATTAATTTAGACAAGTGCCCTCCTCACCGATTTTCCCTGGCTCTGAATTGTTTACTATTTTCCCTTTGCGTCACAGCTGACTTCATAACTACCATTGATCTATGTGACGTATCTACTCGATACTACAATGAGTGACGTAGCTATCGGATACTACAGTAAAGAGCGATGCAGAATCGTTACCTCTTTTACTAAAATTTACGTCGATAATAACTGTGTCATCCATGTAAAACACATTATAACCACCACATTATTTTTTAAAATCATAGAATGGGTTGCCTTACTCCACCCAACCCCATTTTTAATAGTATTAATTTTGTATCATTCTCACTACGCCTGTCCCCTTTCCCTCTTCCCCTTTTCCTATCTATGCATCGAATAATCAAGCCTAACTGTTTGTTTCTACGTACACTGTACTACGATTCAGTCGATCTTTCTTCACACGCTACAATTAGCCCTAAAGGCGAAAGAATTAGAAAGAGTTGGAAACAACGGCTACGATCGATTGTACATACAGCACGTACACTAGGGATAAAGCCGTGGGTCATGGGGACGTAGAGAGAGACTAAGTGGAGAGAGGAACAACGACAGAGAGAGACAGAGAGACATACAAGAGAGATAGTTGACAGGCAGACACAGACAGACAAACTGACTGACAGACAGACAGAGACAGACAAAGAAAGACTAGAGGGAAAAATAGAGAGAGATTGGAGAGAAGGAGGGAGAGATAAGCAGAGAAGGAGAGAGAGAGAGAGAGAGAGAGAGAGAGAGAGAGCGAGGAGCGAACAGTGAGTCATGCCCCACACTTACACACAATGGTCGAGATTAGGATCACCTATGCGCAGTAAACTAGTACAGCATTTAAAGCACAGTCACTGTAATGGTATAGATTATAGCTACAAGTAATGTGGTACATGTACATATAATAGCAATCTGAATGGTCGGTCGTTTATAGCTTAGAGAAAGTTGGTAAAATGAGACTGCTTGTGCAGACTTTACGTCTAGGCCTACCCCAAAGGCTATCTAAACCGTTCTACCCTGATTGTGATAATTATAGCTGGAAAGACTAGCCTTGGAAAACATTGAAGAAAAAATGCGGAAAATGTTTTCGTAACAAAAAAAGATAAAAACAAAAAACAACACAAAAAAACAAGGATCGTACAATGTCATAGTACAAAATTATATGAAACCTTATGCCTATGAAGAAGTACAAGAAACAAAATAGAGGAAAAAAAACGACAACACACAAACACACATTTTTTTAATTATGAACATATCACCACCACCACCAACAACAACAACAACAACAACAACAACAACAACAACAACAACAACAACAACAACAACAACAACATAATAAT
>RQTK01000005.1:536876-633843 GCA_003991915.1 Elysia chlorotica | reverse complement strand
AACAACAACAACAACAACAACAACAACAACAACAACAACAACAACAACAACAACAACAACAACAACAACAACAATGCATGTAATACTAGCAATATAACTCTAACGGTAAAGCGTGTTGCTATACGGGACGATAATATAGTGCATAAAGGGCTATAAATGTCGAGTAGATTTCCTTCGTGCGTCTATCATACCCTTCTGCCTATTAGCAGATTGGGGGTAATGGCTACTATTATAATCGTGGAGTTCCCACGCATTTATCAATATGGGTCAAATTAACAATAACTTTAGAGATCAGTCATCGGTCAGCCTGAATGAGGGTGGCCATGTCTGCATATCATTGTGTTTTTACATGTGTTTGTCATTACTCATTGAGATCAATATTAGACTGTGTCCATACATTTTCTTGTTGTTCTGTTTTAAAAGCACAAAGATAGACACCCCTGTATGCTTTTAAGGAGATGGCATAATCATGTCATCTGCCACTTAAAATATTTTTTTTTAACCGGAAAGGGCATAATTACACACTTCTAAGCATGACCTTAATACATTTTCGTCATTGTTTCCTTAGATCAATGAGGACAACCTGTCTACGTTTCATTGATATTATTTTAAAACGCAAAGATGGGATCTTCTGCCACACAGAGAAGTTTAGACCATTTATACCTTTCATAATTGATCTGTTTTAACTTGGGACGATGGATTCTGTTATTTTATCTTCTTAAAAAAGGAAACACAATAATGAAATGTTTTAAGCATGACATCCTAAAACGGTTTTGTCATTGTTCCCTTAACTCAATTTAGGGGGCGCGGGAGCCCTGGGGTAGAACACCGGCTTCCGACACAGGAGATCCGTGGTTCGAGCCCTAGCGATTTCACCTCCTACTGGTGGGTCGGTGTAAGTCTAATGTGACCGGCTGTAACATGGGTCATGTCAGTCTACTTGGATCCTTCTTCTTTTAACCTTTACCACCCCCATTTCCGGTATTTCTCTCCCTTTACCCTTTTTTTTACCTGTTAGGTTTTGGATACTGGTGTATTAAACTTTTGATTTACGCGGACATAGGGTAACGTGCGCCAAAACCGATCTTTGGATGGAGCAGTCTTTCTTTCATGCTAAAGCTTTGTTCCTCCCAACGCAGTCTTTTCTAATATCTTTTTTGTCTGTGTCACTACCAAATGTATCTGTATTCCCTCCATGTCATTTTTTTCTCTTTTCCATTCTTATTTAATTTTGCACCCTCCTTCCTGACATACCTCTAGCTCTCTTTCCCTCTTTTTTTCAAACACAATCTACCTTTCTCATCTTTTTCCTCTACATTCATTTTAAACTCTTATCTATCTACCATCTTCTCTCTTTCCTCTTCTTCTTCTCTCCCTCACCCCTCCTCCTTCACCTTTTCCATCTGCAGCCAAGTCATCCCACTTTATATTTTTACCCTTATCATTTGTGTATTTATTATTTCTGTACTTATTAATTTAGACAAGTGCCCTCCTCACCGATTTTCCCTGGCTCTTGTATGTATGTATGTATGTATGTATGTATGTATGTATGTATGTATGTATGTATGTATGTATGTATGTATGTATGTATGTATGTATGTATGTATGCGTGCGTGCGTGCGTGCGTGCGTGCGTGCGTGCGACTATAGTTATATATATTTGTGTGTGTATGTATGTATGTATGTATGTATGTATGTATGTATGTATGTATGTATGTATGTATGTATGTATGTATGTATGTATGTATGTATGTATGTATGCATGTGTGTGTGTATATATTAATCGTTTTGTCCTTCAATAAATATTCGAGATAATCCATAATCCGTTCTATATCATTCTATGCTATTGATAGATCTCAGTAACAAAAGCTACCCGTATTTTATTGTGTGAATCACGGTCCTTGAAAATTCGACCTATTCGATCTGCTCCGTTGATGTTACTTGGCTCAGAGTAAGTCGATGTACTAAACTCATATCTTTCGAATTTAACTAAAGAAAATCAATTTGTATTACCCTCAGGGGCAGAGTATGTCAGATGGTTGTATGACTCATTGCATTCTCTATCACACTATTTTGAGCTCTACTTCTCTTGTTCAGTCCATCTAGTCATACATCTAGATTCTATATTAATTCTTATCCATCGTTTCAGTTTCTGTTTCATCACAAGACTGTACTCTCTACATGTTTTATATGTATAACGCGAAAAGACAGATAGTGTTAGACTATGTGTTTAAAAAAAAATTAAATATCTTTTTCCTTCGTTGTGTGTTAATGTGTTGTCAAACTCTGAACGAAGCACTGTGCTGGTTTTGTTTTTTTTTTTTGTTTCTTTGTTACATGTGATAGGGGTTGGGTTCCTCTAATTATGATGTAAAAAATTCTTACACATCAGTCTTCCACTTCGACTTGCCAGCTACGTTCACATTGCCTCACGCAGTCATAACGTTCCGAGTATAGCAAACAATGGATGCGACAGGACATAACTTCCATGTCGCCAAAACTACCTTGCCATCTGTTAGAGCCACGCAACATGTGCGATAAAACTACAGTTAGAACAATAACCCCAATAATCACAGTAACAACCATTGTGTTTAAACGTATGTAACATAGCGGTTCATACCTGAGCAACAATGTCAACACTAACAATTAATGGCTCCTACCACTTTTTTTTCAACCGCTCGGTCATCTGCCCCGCTCTGTCTGTGTGTGTCAGCACGTTAAGTTAGCAGGCGTCAGTTTTGGGACTCTTTCACGATGTTGACCTGAGCATTAGGACTGAGCATCTTATTGGGGATCAAGGGATCACTGTGTACAAGAAATATATTGTCATTTACTTTTCATTCTGGTATGTTATTTTGGTCGATCAAAAGCTAACCCTGAATTTTTGTTTTAATCTCCTAAAAAGCAACTCGATAATTTTAACTCAACGTTAATTTACTTCTAAAACTCGGCCTTTTCTTTTGCATAAGAATGTAGTTCGACCAAGGACATTAGTATTCCTTGCCAACACTGGCACACACAACCATTACAACATGCACGTATAATTTATTATCAAGCGCGTTGTACTATGCTGCATACTGTTGGACAGAATATTTATCAACTTGATCCCTTTTACAACTCTAATGCCAACACATTAATAATAACCTTTCGATATGTGCACTAGCGTTATGAGTCATACCATCTGTTCATTTCCTACCTACCTACCCCCTTTCAGTCCATAGTTCAAAACTGCAACCATGCGTACGATAGTTTATTTATGCACGATAATGCACCTTGTAGTAGCTCCGGTAAGCTTTATCACCCCCCACCCTTTTTTTTTTCTTCTTCGTTTTGTATCAGCTTGATGGCGCGTGTCTGCTGTGACCCTAGTGGGTATACTTGTAGATGTTTGTTTTCATGTTTGTTCAGGCAGGCTGAGAACCGATCGCAAATAAGTTGTGACTGGTTAGGATGTCCGTATAGGTCAAGGACGCCTCGCGTCACGTGTCCGTCCAGCCGCCCGTGTTGGTCCGGCTTGGATGATGACCTTGATCTCATCCATTTATCTCAAAACCTGTCATGAAAAGTCTACCTCAGCAACCACCAAAACATGCTCGGAAATGCAATCGTTTTGGATAAATCGTGTGATCTTCTTGTATTAGCTTTGTGGTGAAATTAGATTAATATTCAGTCCACAGAACGTCATCTCCCACGCCATTCTCCCCACCCTCCCCCCTAAAAATGGATTTAAAAGATAATAAATCTAATAACTCCGACAAGTTGTAATAAAAGTAGCAGCTGCTGCAACGATAGCAATAGCAGTTAGTAATAAAAGTATTTTTAGCACCTGAAGTTGTTTAGCTGCCTCCAATTCTTCCTATTTTTATTTTCTTCTGCCTGGATCAAACAATACTAATGTTACCCATGTTGTCCTGGCCTTGACCATATTAATTTTTACTACGATGGATAAGTCATCTTTGGCTAGGTAAGGCTCCTTAGATAATTTCTTGAAGAATCATTTACGTGAAATGGACATACGTCAAGATTCGAACCTCAGACCACTCCGTCGTTAGTCGAGAGCACTACTAACCATCAAAGCTGCCGTCGCTCCACGGGTTATTGTGTCTGCCTGCTCATCCAGTTACCCCCGCACTGTCTCTGTGTGGCAGCACACAACAATGTCAGATGTTAGTCTTCGAGTCCGTCCACAGTATACCAATATAGAGTGCTGACGTTGGACGATATGCAACCAACTCAACTCAACATCTAATCCTAACGCCTGCAGCAGCTCATGTAAGAGTAAATTCGTGACCGCTGCTCCTGGGACCCCATGTTGGGGCGCAGACATTCGTCTGCTGTCGTCGCCTCACGTGTCGGGCTCACACGATGCTGTTTGCAGATCACGCTCATCGGCAAGGAGGACCCCGTATATGTGCATATTATAACCAACTGGTGGATTGGGTCTGCAGAGGCTGTCAGTAGAGAGGAAAAGCTTTTCTGGTACATATACATGTACCTCAATCAATGGATGAAGGCCGTACAAGCCTTTTGTTGTGTAAGTCATCAAACCACTCACGCTAGTATGCTCCGCTAGAGGAGAAATCTCACAGACAAAGGTTACCCATAACTGTGTTCTGGACAGTATATTCGGAACCAAAAAGACGTATCTCAAAATCACCAGTTTTCAGGAGGTCAAAAACAGCTTTTTTATTTTTAAACTAGTGGGCATATCGTTGTTATTTTTTGCATGCGGCTATTAAAACGCACAAAATAATTTTTTTTCTTTGAGTAATATGCGCACAGCTACCGTAGTTTTCCCGCAACAGTGAGTTACGATTTTCTGCGAGTAAATAGTTGTTAAAACTGTTACACATTGAGGACGACAGGGCGTAACTCTAATTTCAACCTTTTTATGCATTCCTATGTTTTAACCGACAATGCATCTTAGTTTTTGATACATGTACAGCCTTTTATATCTAAATTTAAATATTTATTTAATTATAATAATGAAGAAAAAATGGATGCTCCACAGAGTGCAAAAATAAGAAATAAAATTTAGAACGATAAAAACCATTCCCTGAAACTCTAAGATCACATTTTACAATGGAATGGGTACACTCATAAAGTAACTGATCAAAAATCGTTTCTCACAGAGCTAAAAGTAAATGCATAGAACGCCGTAAACATTTATCAGAGCCCAAATAGCCGTAAGTCAATATACAACCCAGGAATACACAACTGGATGTGGTTCATTTGAAACAAAAAAAAAAGTCGTATGACACCCATAGGATATAAACAGCACATATATCTGAAATATAAAAAGTCGTATCTGGAATTAAACCCTTTAGGAAGTCAAATTTCCTCGCACGTAGAAATAAAGCTAAAAAAAACAAACAATGTGTTATAAAATGCTTAATTTTTAAGCCACAGCTCTGTCATTTTGACAGAAGGTGGGAACCACTATGCGCTTTAACATGTTTTATTTCCAAAAAGTCGTATCCCGAGTTACGACTTTTTACGTCACTATCCACTATACAGCATTGAATAGCAGTTTTCATTACCTATCTGCGAAAGAGTATCTTATGAATTTTTCTGACTGCCTGACTCTGGCTATTTGCGCCCCCCCCCCCTCTCTCTCTCTCTCTCTCTCTCTCTCTCTCTCTCTCTCTCTCTCTCTCTCTCTCCCTGCTTGGTACACGAATCTATGAGGTGTACCCACAAAACTCTAAAGATTAGACTTCTGTGGGTATATCTCACTAGCTCTATACCTTCAATCCCTTTTATTTTGGATTGCCCAACTTGCCTTTTTCTTCTTTGATTTATTTAAATGATATTCACCTATATGTATACACTACAGCCCGCCTGTCTGTCTGTATCGAACCATCGATTTTTTATGTCATTTATTAGCTTAACGATATGTTTATCCTGTTGTTGTTTTTGTTTTTGTTTTTTTTCCTTTCGATGTATTTATTGTTGTGAATTTGTGTCATTTTTTTGCCTTCCCATGATCATCAGTTTGGGTTTTTCCCTATTGATTTTGGATAAGATAAACAGACGAAAAAAACGTGTTGCGCTTTGAATGCTGAACAGCCTGATAAAAGTCGATAGTCGCACACAATATTGCCCTTTATCAGAGGGCTATTGCAATATCATTTAAGCACAAAATAGAAAACCGTCGTTTTCCCTCCCTTATCTGTATGATGGATTGCCCGTGTGTACAATAGACATCCAGGCTTGCCCTAAAAACTTCTACACCTGCACTAGTTAGTGGATTGTATTTGTTTTGAAACTTTTTTTCTTCTCATTTTCTTTCTTTATTTTGTAATCACAATATTTATATAATTATGTCTATGTGTCTGTTTGTTTGCCTGTCTGTCAGACAAACTTGCTGACGTTGTAGGGCGTTGGTATCCATTTTGGAAGGTCCACGGTTCTAATCCCCACGATCGACAGATGTATTTGTCCGATTCCCCTGTAACTGGTTGGGTCGGTATTAGTTTAATGTGACCCAGTGAGACAAAAGACATGGTATCTCCGCCCTGTCTCGTGTGTGACAGCACATAAAGAGGGAAGAGGCATATGCAGAGACAGATATACAGAGAGTCGGAAATAAAATTGGTTCATTCAACTTTAGAAAAGAGTTAAAAAACAAAAACAAATTGACCCATTTGGTCTGTAAAGAGCATTTCCTTGTCTAGTGGCCCACGGCGATTTTTCGTAAACCCATTTAGTCCCATTAATTAACCTGACCAGTGTATTTTGCTGCTTGTTTAAGTTAGCACCGTCACTGCGCCATCAGGCGGTGCGTTGACGGGACCAACCAGCAAAACGAGACGATATTTAGCTGAATCTGCATTGATGTCCAATTAAACCTTTATCCTTCACGTACGGAGCCAATAAGCAATAAGAAAACCCCATGTGTAGTGGCGTGATTATGTCATCCATTATGGTCATTTCGATCGCAAAGCATGTAGAGTCTCAAGAGTCCGGCACACTTCCATTAGTGTGGCACAGTCCGGCACAGTGCCGTGAGAAGCGGCCGTATGGCACGGCCATCTCAGCTTCCACACGCCTTGTCACAGGCTAATCAATCTTGACTGACTAGAGTGTCTCCACCCGTCTTTCCACCCCATTTTCCCTTCCTCACACCCTTCACACTTTCTAGTCCCTCTAGTCACTACTTGTGCTGAGCTCCTTTTCGTCTCAGCTCTCTACCCATTCTGAAATTTAAACAACAACAACAACAACAACAACAACAACAACAACAACAACATTTGTATTGGCTTTCCTACATTTACTGAATAATACCATACGAGGGACACCGTCTGAGAATCAAACCGCTAACACCGTCTTTCGCTCGCCAGTCTTGAGCGCGAAACAGCCATCCTACCGTTCCATTAGTCCGAATCTTTTATATTTTCTGACCAATTATAATTACTTCCTATGAATTAAATCCCTGTTGGTCGTAGCTCAGAATAATTACTTCCTAATTGTTTAACCTATTGGTCCTAGCCGAGAATACTGCTCCTTATATCTTTGTCCTTTTGGTCATAACCGATAATAATTACCTCCTGTATTTTAAATCTATTTGTCCTACCCTTGGTATTCTAGAACTATTTGGACATTTCCTGACCGTATACTGTCAGGGTGAACTGATCTGGTGGTCGCGGATTCTAGTGTCCAATCGTTTGAGTGGTCGACCGTTCGCCTGAAGCCCATGTCCAGTGTCCAGCCTAGATCTAGAAACGGACACCCAGATATCCAGGTCAAGCTTTCCGACGACGGCTGCGCTTCCGGGCTTATCGTTTCCCGGCGCCGTTACAGGTAGTTGTAGTCCAAGCGAGTTCGAATATTACGCAATCTGTCAAGATTAACGTGACCTCCGTTTTATTCAGCGTGTAGACAAATTTGGACGTGTGGTTTAAAATTGTTGAAAAGTTGTTCTTATGTTTACTATGGATCGTCACGGGTTTGATGAGCTGGAATAGAAGTTGGCTGTTAGCAGCCGCCTCTGATTAGGACTACGTATGCGTCCTTAAATTACTAATCACTCTCGTTTCGTTACATTCTCTCTGTTTAGTCATGATGTATGGATTTAGGTCTTTACATATCTCTGCTTAAATTATTTTTGGTATTCGTGTCCATCCATGTATCTGCTTTCTGCACGTAAAACGTTTCTAACCTACGCTCTGTGTCTGGTTTTTAATTTTTTTTTATAATCGGGAAACGGGAGGGGGTATAATCTTTATAAATTGTCTTTAGTTGCATTTATGTTAATTTCTCTAACTTGCTTTACACACGCTTTTGGTCTGTCTGTTCACCCTTCCATGTGCTTTATTTCCTTAATCTTCCGATATATTCTGTATTTTGTTTAAATCAGGGCATCTCCAACTAGCATAGATTCACACATTAACATGGACCCACAAAATAGCCAATGTTCTTATATTAATCTTTAACTGCCCGTGTTCTTTAATAACATTCGATGTTTAACAACTCTTTTATTTCCCCCTCCCAAGTTTTACAGCTCATTTTGGTGGGAAAATCGTTTCCCTCACACTCAACCTAACATACTCTGAAATGGCAATGAGGTCCATTATCACTACACTTAACCCTCTCCTCAAAAACCAGAGTGATAATAATAGCATACACATTGCATACTGCTGTACGGGGTTTCGTCATCCTCTCTAGCATTTTCTTAACAAAATTATGTATTTTTGTACGTCGAATCCCTTCGCTCCCGTCAAATTACTTTCCAATTTTCTTCCTCATTTCTCCTCTCATAATTATCATTCATTCTTTTACTTTTCTTCTCAACTTCCAGTCTCGCACCCCATCCTCTCTGCTCCCTGTCGGGATTCAGTGTATACCCCCCCCCCCCCACACACACACACGCACACACATACACACACACTTTCTCCGCTCTGAAGTTGGCAGGGCCAGTCTCCCAGCTGTAGACCAGTCACCTGGAAGGGTATGAGCTGTTGACAGGCGTGGCCGGCCAGCCACTGGGACCAGCTGGAGAGATATGACCAGCCCCAGAGAAAGGAGCTCTCCAGTCTCCAGCCTACATTTGACAGACTTGCCAACTTGATTAAAAAAAACAACAAACCGACCAGGTTGTCACACTGCCACGTAAACCCAACAAGGTTTCAGACAGCTCAGTCGGCAGTGCTCCGATTTCATTGAAGGTTGGCGGTTCAACTTTCAAGATGATTCCTCCTTCCTTCTCCGTGCAGTGGTGTTTTGAAAATCTTTGGAAATGACAAAAAAAAAAAAAAAAACTATAAAGGATTCCTTCATATTCTTTGTATTAGGATCGACGATTTTAATGGATCATTTTTGCTTTGTCGATTTACCAAATGCAGTCTCTTGTCAGTCCCAGTCCGTAAAAACAATAATTATGACATCCAATCTTTGAGTTTTGTTGGTGATGGTTGTTATTGTTTTTTTTGTTGTTTTTTGTTTTTTGTTTTGTTGGTTTTTTTTGTTAACTCTTCTAAACCTGCAGCTTTACTTTATGACAGGCCTTTTTTTCACAAGGAAGTTCCACACGCTGTTAAAATGGGGAAAAGGTGGAAGAAGAAAGAGATAGAGAGAGAGAGATAGAGAGAGAGAGAGAGAGAGAGAGAGAGAGAGAGAGAGAGAGAGAGAGAGAGGTGCTTAAACCGACTCGATATCCCTGAGGCGATGTTGATTGTGGTTGGCAGATCCTCCGTGTATGTATGCGTGTGTGTGTGTATGTGTGTGTGTTTGTAAGCCCGAGGTTGGAGTTGTCGCGCCTGTCCCCAACACCAGCACCAATGCTATAATACCTCCGTCCTCTATCGATCTGTGCGAGTGTGTGGACACATATACACACGCGACCAGGGTGGTGAGTCATCCACTTTGCTGACGGGGAGATAGCTACTCTGAAATTTCTGGATGAAAGTTTATGTAAAAAAGAGAGAGAGAGAGAGAGAGAGAGAGAGAGAGAGAGAGAGAGAGAGAGAGAGAGAGAGAGAGAGAGAGAGAGAGAGAAGGGAGATAGAGAATGTGTGTGTGTGTTTGTGTTGTGATCAGTACGTTAGATGACTGATCAGAATGATAAAATTATAGGTCACCACAGGAGATAGATATCATAAATGTAGTGCAAAAATTCCCCTCACCACCTTGTGTCGTATAGAGGCATCAGAGAATAATACTCTCTCTATCTCTATATCTAGTCTCTCTGTCTGTCTGTCTGTCTGTCTGTCTCTCTCTCTCTATCTATCTATCTATCTATCTATCTATCTATCTATCTATCTATCTATCTATCTATATGTCTGTGTCTCTCTCACCCTCACTCTCTCTGTCTTTATCTGTATTTGCCCGGCTTCACCTTTTATTGGACATTTCCCTCATTTATGGTCAACCGGAATTGTTTCAATGCCCTTAAACCGCTTAAACTACAGGAAACACCTCACCCGAGTGGTTAATGAAGCAATTAATTTTTAATATTTTAGGAACCTTCCCTTGCAGTGTCTCAAATACTTGCTATTTGCCTCTATCAAAGAACTAATAGTATACACTTTAGTTTATAATTAGGAGTGTCGTCAGCTTAGTCGTTAGTTTTCAGCTGTGAAAGACGAGCAGGAGGTATACGGTTTGAAATTCACAAAAATGATTAAAAGAGCAACAACAACAAAAACAAAAAACCAACTTACATAAACACATACACACACCACAAGGTTGCTGTGTGGGTATGTGTGTCTTCCAGGCATGGGATCTTCCTAATTAAACAAATACTATTGATCATTGAAGTATCTATTAATGCCTTTTCTCTATCTCTCTTTGTTACAGACTATGGTGATCGACAGTCGGTCTTTCCTAGAGTACAACACCAGCAATGTGCAGCAGTCAGTGAATGTCAGTTGCTCCAAGCTCGTCAAGAGACGGCTCCAGCAAGACAAGGTAGTGTGCCGCTCTTACTTTATCATGATTGTGTGCTGTCTTATGTTTCTTGACTTCGTCGCCTTGTCCATTTAATATGAACCCATCCGACACATTAACCTCTGTTTCCCTTTTCTCATTGCTCTTTTTTGTGGTTTGTTACGCCCCAAAATTATCTTCTCATATCCATTTTTCGTTCACCCCCTCTTCGTATAGATGACTCCCTTTTCGACATCGTTTGCAATCCAATTTTAAACATGGTACATATAATGTACATTTACTTCACTAATGGAGACCATCCTTCATTACCAATCCTCCCTTCAACAGCCCGAGAGATATTGTGTAGAAAAAGGATGTAACCACAAGTATATATACACTTGCTATTTATTATTGCGAATTCCTGGTAGCTCAATCAGTGAATGCTCTTGACTGATGAGCAGGAACTACGAGGATTTTTAGCTGGTGCCTTCATGTCCTTCATCTTCATAGAGAGTTTTCTCGGGAAACCTAGGCGGCAATAACTTAGGCTATTTATCATTGAATTTCCCTGGGATTTATTTCCACATTCCATTTGTTTTTTTTAAGGTATACACGATTGTACAATGATTTTACTAGTTCAAAACCAAATATTTATCTTGATCTGTAAGAAATACCAAGATTGTCTAAATACACCCACTAATGTATTTCTTTACCATAATATCCTCGTTTACCTGTATAACCTTTGTCATCAGGTCCATGTGCTCGACCTGCTGCACCAGACCTGTAACATCGGGGCTGACGAGAGCTGGGATGTCGTGGTCTACGACCAGTGCACAGAGGATCCCTCGCTGCTCACCCCGGACAACTTTGTGCAGGTTCTGCTGCACAAGCTCTCCACCACCTTCAACAGTGTAGCCTTCCTCAAAGGTAAAGTCCACTGACAAGACAACAATCTTGTAGTTGTACCATTAAAGTTAATAGGAATTATGCACCACCACTCTCAACAGTGTAGTCTTTAAAGGTACTGCCCAACAAAGTCAATACAGTATGAATTTTAAAGAAACTACTATGATGATGGTGATGATGATAATAATGAACGTCTCTGTTCAATAGTGTAACCTTTCCCATAGGTATAAAAAAACTACAATGATAACGAAAATAGTAATACACATTTTAATTCAAAGGTAAAGCCTTCCACTTTGGGGGTCTCCTAATCGTACCAGAGATGGTAATTTTGACTATGTTTTAATTTTGTGACATGTTTATTTTGCACTTTTTTGTATGGGGCCAAGTACTGAAATACATTTTTCACAATTATTTATATTCTTGCAAACTGTCTATTATTTGCTCTGGAATTATATATGCTGGACAGGCTGTATGCATATTAGTACATGTAGCTAAGTAACTAATGATTTTAATTCTACCAGGTGGTTTTCTTGCCTTCCACGCGTCACACCCGAGCCTCACGGAGAACAAGTCATGCTCTCACCGATGCTCCACCCTAACCTCGCTGTCTCAGCCGTGCATGCCTGTGAGTAACATGGGCCCCACGCGCATCCTGCCCTTCCTGTACCTGGGCAGTCAACAGGACTCACTCAACCACGAGCTGGCTCAGGTGAGGAAGAATCACAACAAAATAAGCTTTATACATCGAATAGCTGAAATACTTGATTTTATACCAAAAAATTGCCCAAATACTGTATTTAAAAAATTATAAATTATAATATTTTAAGGCAATCCTTTACATATATCTGACCGTAATTTCTTTCCACACAGGTTAATGGCATCTCATACATTTTGAACGTTAGTAAGACCTGCCCATGTCCGACCTACATCCAAGAGAACCATTTCCACCGTATTCCTGTGAACGACAACTACTGTGAAAAACTGCTGCCTTTCTTTGAGGAGGCCTTTCAGTTTTTGGGTGAAAATCTGCTGTTCTTTAATTTTGTTTTATATCTCATCTCATATACTCTCTCTGTCTCTCTCTTGCTCTCTCCCTTTCTCTCTCTCTCTCAGTCTCTGTCTCTCTTGGTTTTTTCTTTCTTTAGTAATTGCATATAATATAATACTATGCTTATTCTTTTGCTGTTGATGACAATTTCAAAGAAAAATTATCCAGTTTAAACAAATGGAACTTCCCTAAAAGTTTGTACTTGTATAAGTGATTGAAACTTTTTTTTTTTTTAATTAATCTCTGTAGTACATTATTAACAATTGAGCTTTGATTGTTGCTTTCTTTTTCTTTTTTTTTTTTTGTTTCTTTTGACTCATTACCTAGACAATCAAACATTTCTCTTGTTACGGCAGTTACAGAATTTTATTGACTAAGTCCTCAATTGACTCTTATTAACTCTTAAATCTCTACCTGTACCTATTTCTGTCTGGTTCAGACAAAGTGCGGGAGGCGAATGGTTGTGTGCTGGTGCATTGTCTTGGTGGAGTTTCAAGATCAGCCACTTTGACCATAGCATACATCATGAAACACATGAGGATGTCCCCAGATGAGGCTTATAGGTAGGGTATCATTTTTGTATCTCACTTTTGGTGTCAACACCTGTTAACTATTGTGTACTTTTCCTAGAATTCTTTCAGAAAAAAATAAGGTATGCAATTTTTTTCACTTTTTTCATTTGAATTTTTTTTTAACTGGCCTGATTATTAAAAGTCTTTGAATTGAAGTTCACTTTCTGTGTCAATTAAGAGGTAGTTCATTTTCGTTGCTAAAATTAATGTAGATGACATTTTACACTAATACTCATTTTGTCCTAAACGAGACATATGCTGCTGCTGTAAATAATATTTTTTGGGGGTTAAAATTGCCTTTATATTTGTTTAGGTTTTCAACTCGTTCAAGGGAAGGGGTGTGAAGATGAAAGGATATTTCCGCCTCTACATAGTTTTGTGTTGTTTTTTAATTTGTACAGCTCCACTAAATCTAATAGTTTTATGTATTTTTTTAAAGTATCTTTTCTTTGATGACATTTTTTAGACTGGAGCTGCGCATCTTTTCTCTTTATCTCTATTATTTGTAAAACGAACCATTATAAGAAAAAAGGGTATTATAAAAGAAAGATTTATTGTATAACCAGTTGTACATTTTACCAAAAAATGAACAAAAAGTGTCTACGCTAAGTATTTTAACGGCAAACATGTTTTAGACATGGAGTTTCTTTTCTCTTGTCCTGTCAGCTTGTGAGCCCTTATCTGATTCCAAAACCTCTCTTTATGTCCACCAGGTATGTCAAAGACAAACGTCCAACCATCTCTCCAAACTTCAACTTTCTTGGCCAACTGATTGAATATGAGAAACTTTTACGACAGGAAGCTGTTGAAGAGGAACGAAGAAGACATACAGCTAAATGTATGGCCTTGTCAGCGTCAAGTGCAGAGGAATGTGATAGTACTAGTCCTGCATTCATGGATCTTCACTCCACAACCAAAACTAGCCCATCATCTCCCGGAGCTAAGATGCTGCCTCACCAGGCGATCCCCTCGTCCCTTGATCTCAGTGTCTCCAGCCTTCCCCACTCCCAGCTTGCTTCTCCTCCAACCACTTACTCAAACACTGGGACTTTGGAGTCTTCAAGCTCCAATCCTGTAAATCCAGCATTGCTTTCCCATTGCTCACTACCAAATGCAAATAGTCAAATGGAACAATCTGCAACTCAGGAATGTCCTTTGCCAGGACCAGACAGTCTAGACTTAAAGACGTTACCATCAGCCGACTACAATATTAATAGACAATTGACTGACACCGCATCTAGGGAGGGGGAGCAACTCTTACTACGTCAGAAGAGGGCTGGCTCGGCTCGTCGTCTAGGACTGAGGCCGACCTCTGCTCCTATACTGTACACGGGTTGCCTTGACCCTCAGAACTTGCCAGGGCCATTGCTACAGCACAGGCAGTTGTTTGAGGCTGCCGTCAGGCAGGAATCTGGACATAGTGGGGAGACTGGCCTGACCAATGTCGAGCCAACTCACATCCCAGCCCAGTCCCCCGTGTGTCCTGTGACAGGATTCCCCAGTCCTGGGATGACCCACGAAGACTTGCCGCAGTCCACATGTCCTGTTGTTACAGGATTCCCAGGCCCCGACAGTGTAGACTGCCACACTAAGAAGATCCCAAACTCTTTAGAAAATGTCCCAGCTTTGCTGATGGACATCCCAACCATGTTAACCATTCCAGGATCTGTTTCCACAGACCTCACCACATATCAAGCCAACGAGTCAAACAACGCCCAATTCTTGGTTTCCCAAGACGATCTGTCTTCGGGCAGCGGTACCCCAGCTACATGTGCCGATTCTCCTGGAAGTTCTGCAAAAAATCTGCTCAAAGGTTCCCAGCAGCAGCAGCAACCAAACAAACGGTTCAGCTTCTCTTCAATGTTCTCCGGATTTCGTTGGGGGCGATCGAGACCTCCAACACTTCCTCTCAGCTCTCCTGTAGGCTCCATGAAGAAGCACGGAGGAGAATTAGGTATGGTGGACTCTCGAAACCAACTGACACCAGTTTCAGAGGCCATAGAAAACTCTGATCTCAATCCCCCAGACACTATTACATCCACTGCAGGGACAACTACAGACATTTCAGTTTTCAGCGCTTCAACTTCATCTGACCCGATTTTAGTGACAGAATTGGCTAAAGAAGAAGTGGAAGAAGCAAACTTAAATGGCAGCAACAGTAACCATTTCAATGCAAGCTCTCAGACCAGCGGGTATTCATCAATGTCATTATCATCTTCAGCCCCATCATTATCAATATCATCGAGTGAAGACATAAATAGCACTGTCAGTAAACCAGGCTCACTGCGACTTCGTGCTAAAGGTTTTACCCTGGCTTTAAGTTCTCCCACTTCAAACTTCCCGGTCAAATTTTCTCCCTCTTCTATGCCATCTCCATCAGATTCCACCAACAAAAGAAAGAGCTTTTTGCCGTCAAGCTCGAATAGCCCAGACAAGCTCGCCAAGACGGACTTGTTCATTCCCCAACCAATATCTCAGACTGGTGCCTCAACCATTGTACCACCAAAAACCCTGAGCCTTGCCCAGAGCACCATGGGTAAACTCAAGCAGCGCCTTTCTGGGAAAAAATCTATGGCTCTCCCAATCTCCTCCCCAACAGCAGCTATGGCCAAGCTTAACTTTGCATCACCGTCAGCAGAGTTTCCGGCTAGCTCACCTCTCTACCAACACCATGAGGAGGGAGGAGAGTTGAGCTCCAAAGCATGTCATCATGCTAGTATGGCTGATGGCACGGCTAATACTTCTGTGGACCTAACTTCAGAGGATCATAGAACACACCACAAAGGCAAGGGACATAAGAGGGAAGGCCCAAAATCATTATTTTTACGAAAATCAAAGTGGTCAGAAGAACGTTCCTCTCTTAAGCTGGAAGTTGGATCATCCCAGAAACGCCCAGATACAACTCTGACATCATCTTTGATAGGATCTTTATCCTCAGGATCCTCCATGTCATCATCTTTTGCATCTTCAAGAATGTCTCTTTCTTTATCCTCATCAACCATGTCTTCATCCTGTTACAGTGATATGAGCAGCAGCAGCAATATGTCATCTTCACCACCACCATTTCCAACCCCTGTATCTTCATCATCATCGGTGTACCCAAATCCATCACCTCTGGCAGCAGCAGCAGCAACAACATCCTTCCATCTCCAAGGCTTGAGCGAGTTCCCCACAACTTCACTGGACAAGCTTAGCTTCACCCCATGCTACACCAAAGACATTGTCCAGGAACTGAAACATCAAGAGGCAACTAGAAAGACTACCATCTCAGGTCCTATCCCTGCTGGAGACGGAAGTGCAGGTCCCTCAGCCCTAGACTCCCCCATGTCGATCAGCAGTGGTAGTTCCGCCCCGAGTGTGGCTAGCTCCACTCTCTCCCCTGTTGAAGCAGGTTTGACAAATCCGTTCAGTGATGGCCCTTCCCACTATGATGTGATGGAGACCCTGGCAGCTTACCCACTCCCACAGTCTCCGCAGCCTATAGAAACGCCCCTTGACCAGGACGAAGATGAAAACTCTTCTGCTTTGCCCAGTTTTGTCGGGAGTCCCAGTGAGGGAGCTTCTATCTCGGCTGATCTGTCGTTGAGATCTCCATCAGACTTTGATCCTTTATCCCCATTGTCTTTTCCACAAGCCACCATGGCTCCAACACTGCCCACCACGCCATCATCATTTTATTATAGCAGTTCGTCCATTGAACCGCTCTCTCCTATGTCTTTAAGTGACAACAGCAGCTCAAACTCACCTCTGCGCTCTCCAACCCGACACCTTCAGCAGCAGCATCTCTCTCAACATCATCAGCACCAGCAGACATTGTGGGGACAGGATTTGAGCATAGCATCCTCTTTCTCCTCCTGTATCAGCTCAGTGGCCTCTTCATTTTCAATGCCAATAATGTCTTCATCCAGTACTAGCCGCAGTGCTTCCTCACCCATGTCATCGTCCATAACATCGCCTAGTTTGAGCAGCTTATCCCAGCTGTCCTCTGCCTCCTCAACAGCTTCTACCTCCAAGGTCGTGTTGCGCAAGCACCGCCACAAGGGAGCAGACAGACAGCTGGGAACCTGCAACACAGGTGGCAGCAGTAGTAAGCATGTCATTTTGGACCGACCTAACAGCATTGCTTTCTCCCACTACCCCACTTGTGACCTGGTTGCCCCCCCTGCTGCCCCTGTGGATCCATCTGTGGGTGGAGTCCCAAGCGCTGAGGCAGCAGCTGCAGCAGCAGCTCCCAGCCCAGCCAGCCTCGACGACGCCAGCGAGGTCTACATGTCCTCAGCCAGGAGATCCTTCCGCAGCAAGCACCGGCACCAACAGCCTGGTGGATCAGAGGTATACGCCAGGCAGGGCCGAACCTCATGGGGAGCTTACTCCGAGCGGGAGGTCTACCGCCAGATCACGGCAGCTATGGAGACAGCCATGCTCAGGACTCACGCCTACGGCCGCAGGTTGGGGCCAGGCAGTGGCAGGCACGCTAGCAAGGGGCACCACTCCAGGAAGGCGCGGAGTCTCGATGATATCCTGGACACCAGTGTTAGTGATGTGGAGTTCCTGACTGGTCGGCGAGTTGGAGCAGGCGCTGGGGCGAGACCTTTTGCCAGCAGCAGTCGTTACAGTGGCCAGAAGGAGCAGTATCCTTGCGGCATGCGCAGCGGTTCGGAGCCTTACCACTCCAACTCAAGCTTGTCGTCCAACGGAAGCCACGGCTCTAGTCTAGAAATCATTCAGGTATCCTAACTCAGTTGTTTCGTTGAATTTTGTTTTGGGGATGTTGTTTTGGGTTTTTTTTTACAGTTCATTTATTTTACATTTTTCTCCAATTATGTTAAGACAATCTTTAAAATGTTCATTTCATACATATTTACTTTTGTCAATTTACTTGAATGCTTTGCACTCACACATTAAATTGTGGTAATAGAATCAGGAAATCATCTCCAGGTGTAATATCTATATAAAAGTATATAATAATCAAAACTTAGAAATATTTTTCATAGTTATTTTATTTTTTTCTGCATCTAAGATTACTAATTACTGCATTGATCAAGTATTCAAACTAGTCTTTTTAACAGGGAATATAAACTTCGATTCTACCTAAATTTAAATGTCTTTCCAAATGGTCAAAAGTGAATCATTTTATCATGTGACATTTAATGTACATGTACTGTAAAATTGATTTGAGGTACAAATACTTTGCAATCGTAAAATTGTGCTCGTAGGAGAAATACTACAGATTGTATAATTATGTATATGGCTATTACATACGATCAATTATCTACACAGTCTTCAGTTACTTAACAAATCAATAAGTATCAATTTTGAAGTGAAACAGCAAAAACCTCAGAAACAATAAATTTTGCCCATAGGTAATTCTTCTCTACAATAGTAATGAAAGTTAGCTAAAACATGATTTAAATATACATATGCACTTTCTATTGTTTTTTTCCACTTTACTTGATTCCTTTTTATTACACATATTTTATAACCATAGATTAGTTTCATTATGGGGAGCATATCAGCAAGATAAAAAGATAGCTAGATATTTAGAAGATACAGCTGTAGATAGTTTGAAGCGTATTTTGTAAAGATAGATAGAAGAAAAGTGGATATCGAAAACAGAGAGGTGTTGAGAGAGTAAAAAAAAAATACGGATTTCAAAATTGGAAAAGAAAAGATCAGAGACAATATATACAAAATATCTGTATTAGGAAAACTTGGAAATATTCTGACAAGGAGAGGCTAACATTGGGAGCTAATAAGCAACCTGAAAAATGAAAGGGAAAGTCTATATAAATAAATCATAAAATATAATTGTAAACTAGTTGTTTCAATGTATTTGTCATAAAGTCCTGTATCTTACCCAAATGCTAATGTGTTCGTGGTATTAGATGCCTAACAAAACGAATTCCTACACTATTAGTATTATAGGGAAAGGTTGTCTTTTTGTTTCTCTTCTGTTTTCCTTTTTTTTAAATTTTTGATTGCTGGTATAAGTTAGTGTAATATGAGTCTTAATAAGTTCAATGTTTAAGTACTCATTGCTTTCCCTATACCTGTTCCATTTATTAGACAATTATTAATTAAACTATATTCAATATTTTCTCTGCTTTTACAAGCTGCCACGCTGAATGGTAAGTTTTTGACTGCTCTCGTTGAAATGGTCAAAGACCAAATTTGAATCCACTGCCTTCCCTTCTCCCTTCCCTTCATAAGTTTTTTGTAAGAAAAGAATATTTAGCGGACCAAGTTCTGTACTAGTGTTGTTGCCTTTTTTCTATTGTCACCTCAAGCATAACTCTTCACCACCCAAGTGAATGAGTTTGTGTCAACCACCATACCTCATGAAGTCTATGTCACTTAGTCTCTCACTCTTTCTGTCTGTCTGTCTGCCGTCTCTCTTTCTCTCTGTCTCTGCCTGTCTTGTCTGTCTGTCTGTCTGTCTGTCTGTCTGTCTGTCTCTCTCTCTCTCTCTCTCTCTCTCTCTCTCTCTCTCTCTCTCTCTCTCTCTCTCTCTCTCTCTTTCTATCACTATGGCCTTCAACCCTGATGATCATCCACCTTTCCCCTTTCCCCAAATCCCAATCTCTAACTTGGCCTTGGAATAAAGGCTTGATAACAACTGTATCAGTGGTGCTGTAGTCTGCATCAACCAGTGTACAAAATGTATTATTACAATCAGGTGAACAAGCTTTCACTCTTAATTTATTTTTTAAATGATGATTATTTTATACAAGTGTGACAAAAAAAAGTATATATTTGTAAATGTACTCTTTCTTACATAATATAAGTGTTCTATTCTATGGCATGTTTGGTAATTGCTGTGTTTTAATAAAGAGAGTGTTTTTGCATTTTCTCTTTCTTGCAACTTGACTATTTCCAGTCAATTCAAATCAGGTACTTTGGGATTACTTCTGTTTATAATAAATAAGAAACTTATGAGTTGTTGTTTTCGTTCTTTCAATACAATACAATTTTGAAAGGAGAGCTTAATATTTATTTTATTCTCACAAAACTTTATAAGTTCTTTAAGATTTTGATTTTTTGTACTGTTTGCTAATTTAGCATGATTATTGTTAAGTGTAATTTGACTTTTGTTGACAGCTTTTATCCGCTCATAAAGCATATCATCAAATAAAATCATCTCATAAGTGGTCTGTGCAATTATGTGGGGTAAAAATTATTTATAACCGTATGGTAGAAATTGTGTTAAAAGTTTTGTAATATTGAAAGAAAAAGAAAGCTGCATTTGATATTACAAAGAGATATTTTTTCTTAGATTATATTTTGTTATAATTGTTTTGAGGGGGTGGTGGTGGGGGAGGGCTTTATTTATTTATCTTATACGATTGTTTTGACGTATTTTATGCCATTCAACTCATAAATAAGAGGTTTTACGTTGTTAACCAAGAGTTTTGCCTACTGTAAAGAGTAATTTTGTGAAAAGATCTCTATAGTATTTAATTTTCATAAGTTCCAACAGACGTATGAATCAAGTAAGAAGACAATGGGTGAATTTTAGCTAAATCCACCCAGCATAAATTGTGACTGGAAATATAATATCAGAGGAACATTTTCCTATAATATTGAGTGAAAGTTCTTCAACAAAGCCCAATGGGTTGTTTATTAACAAACTTTGCAACTGAAGAAACACTCGTGGAGTTAAAACAACAATGACACATTTATGTGCAATTTATCAACATTTTGTGTAGAACCTTGTATTTTAACAATTAGTTTGAATAGCTATTATTTTCATAGTTATAATGCTGATTTTTTATGCTAATGTTTGTTCTCCCGGCATGAAACTTGTCTTAAGCTGAACTCTAACTGATAAAACCAATATATGTAGCCAGGTTCACTATCAGATTATGGAAGTACACATCGCAATGATATTTTTTTTCAATATATCACTCTATGGTTGTTGTCCAGATGTTTTAATTTTTGCCCTTCTTCTCTTTATTTGTGTTTTAAATATGTGTGTCTGTAGTCAATTATTCGTGTGGAAATGCTATGTTCGAGCAGGTGATCCAATACATCTGTGATTATACAGTGTTTTGTAAGTAGAGCATGTCTGAGCACACTTTCACTCAATGCTCCTCCCTTTCAGTGTCCTTACATTCCCAAATACCATTATGTGATTTTTTTGCTCTTTGTGACTTGAAAACAACTATTTACATTTTACATAGAAAGGGGTGAGTAATTTTACTGATAGTAGAGCTTGCAGTGTATTAATTTTTCTCTTCGTTTTTTTTTTTTTTTTTTGGATAGAAATTATTCTTTATTAGCTTATCAATGAAGTTGGATTCTCAAAGTATTAATACATGTATCTCTCAGATCGGTAGCTTTCTGCTGTGATATGACTGATTGCATTATGAGTCTAAAAACTTTGCACTGTGCTATATATAAAATTCTTAATTCCTTCCTCATACCTGTAGAGTTTCCAATTGGAGGCCTTTTTTACAGAATGTTATTTTTTTTATTGAAAAATCGAATGGCTCAACTGAAAAACAAGCAATGTTTCAGAAACATTTTACAATTAAACATTTTTTTTGCTTTGTTAGACATCATTGAAATAACTTTAGTTTTCTTTTACATTCAAACAGTTTGTTTGCCGAAGTCATTTTATTGTCCGCAGGTCAGAATTTTTTTCCCACTCACTTTGTCTAAAATGTGACATTGCCTGTTTTTCCCTTGAACTTTTCATATAGAATATAACTTCCCTAGTTTGTTACACATGTGCTTGCCTTTGAGAGCCTTATATATTGAACAAGCGGTGATCCTCTGTGAGCCTGTGATAGCTTCAGGCGATGAGCTCTGTATCAGGGTTCCATCCTGAAGAATAACTGCATTAAATTACCTGGGATAGTACAACAGAAGCTGCTTGATTATATTTTTTTTATTCTGAATAATGAATACATGTAATTATTCTGAACTTTAAATACGGCCTGAAAACAAATATATCTTTTGATTGTCAATCACTTTTTTGACCAGTGATGTAAACAAAATTAAATTTGAAGAAAAATGCATAATGAATCATTTTTTGATATATGTCCTGGATTCATAAATTTTAAATGTATTGAAGATCAATAGGCTAGATATGAATCTAGTAATATAATGAATTTTTCCTTGAAATATAATTATCATTTAAGACAATCAACAACTTCAGCTACCTGGTAAATATAAAGATCCTTGAGACCCATACAAAATGAACTAGTTTATACACTTATTTGTTAATTTAATCCCATGAGAGAAAGTGATCTTGACTTTCCGTTTCTTGAAGGCTGCTCTCACCGTCTGACTATTCATTGCAGTTAACAATTGCATAATTATATTGAGATAATACGTAGAACATTGTTAAGATATAAAAATGTTTGGACTACAAAATCTTAAAACAAAAACAAACAAAAAAAAGACTCAGAACGACTTTTGACTTCTTTTCAGTAACTTACATTCTACCACTAATTTATAATTTTTACGTAACTCTTTGTTGTGCCTTTTGTAAAACTTGTTTTACTTTCCACCTTAAAGATTGATGCATTTGAGATGTTGGTCAGTTTTGTGTGATAAGCAAAAGGTTGTTTATAAAAAAAAATACGGCTAAATTAAACCAAAATATTAAGCATAAATATACCTCGCAAAGGCGTTTTGTGATAAAAAGAACTCTTGAGTGTCGATAGCATGTTAGTGATTTTTTAGTTTAAATCATAAAACATGTTTAAGTAATATATTGTTAATACCCTTTAAATGGTCAGAATGGATTTTACCATTTGAATTTGAACCTGTCAGTTAATTTTTGGAATATTTGGTTGCAATCTTTTGAGCATGAACTTCAATAAGCATATCATGATATGTTGCGGGGATCTCTTCATGACTAAACGGGCTGGTGTTTTGTAGTAATACTGTATCTCGGGTAGACTAATATGTTCTAGACTGCCTGGTTTCCTTTATAAATTGTGATATACCGGGGGTATTTGAGTTTAACATGTAGGTCATATTCCAAGATGCACTAGAGGTGTTCTGAAAACATGGACTAGCTACTGGTTTCTCAGTAATACAGGCCAGCAGGCATGGTCCTATGCTTCAAACTTCAATTATTTCGGGTGTAGATGACTGAGGCGCTAGCATTCTTGGGCTTGAAGGTGGGGATTTGATTTCTGAGCACGTAAATTTTCACTCTCTTATCTTCCTCTCGCTATATGTAGGCCAAAAGCAGAATCTAGGTTTGTGATTGATACTTCTCCATTTTTTGTGGTTGGCCTGTATATTTAACTCTAGGTGTAAGAAATTACGTATTTATATAAGGTGTCCTTGTAAACTTATTTTAGTTCCACAATTAATAAATGCGCGTTTTAATATCCGTAGTAGGTCTAGCATAATGACCTCCAGCCCTGCTAGAATGTGAGACGGTGTGGTGTGCGTATTAATTTTGATCTTACTCGAAGTACAATTTACATGACATGGTTTTTACAGAGTTTGAAAGGATAATTAGTTTGTCACCCTGGCATCTAAAAGCTTATAGATCGACTGAGGGGACCATTGGACAACTTATACTAAGTCTGCTAGGCACACCGTGATAAATTGAATATTACTAATCACTCTAGAGTAGAACCGTACATTCTGACCTGTGGTTTTGAAATAGGTGAAATGTTGTTCGTAGTCAATCAAAAACTGCAGAAGCATGATTTGATCTGTTTGTGATTAATTACAAATTTTTAACGAAGGCATTTCAACTAATCATGCTGAATTAGACTGTTAATGCTAAAAGTATTTTATTGCAACAAACTCTCTTGAGTTTTATGTTGGAAGTGTAAAAAAAAATAACATTTGGAAATTGACACGTTTGTTTTCTTTCTACAAACTAAAAAAGGGCTAAACAGTCAAGATTGTTAAGCTGAGTATTCGCAATTGAAAAGCTCAACGCATACGTATGTGAAATGAACCATTTGCCCCAAATTTTGGTTTTGATGTATGAAATATTTGGTCACTTAACATGTTACTATAACTGCACAGTGCTATTCCTCTGTTGTGGTTGTTGTTGTTGTTGTTTTTGTTGTTGTTGCTGTTGTTGTTGTTGTTGTTATTTTTGTTAAACAAGAAATATGTTGCTTTTTCGTTGCTAAGTAAAAATTGTATGTATACTCTATCACAGATTTTTTTTTCCCGATTACCACTCTCTGGTGTTCATACCCTGTCCTATTTGATCAACATATCCTTTATATCTTTGAAAATTTTGTGATATAAACTATTTTATAGGCACGGTACAAAGGTTATATACACCATTAGAAGTCATAATTTGAAATAATTGAATTGAAGGAAAGGGAATTTATGCAAGCTTCTTATTAACACAAAAAAACTTAAGGGATCGACAACCACTCTACTTGAACTTTTTGCTTAAAGCCGTTGGCGACAAAAGGATATTCTGTATTACCAGAAACTCCAATATTAAGTTTAAAACTCTTGACTTTGTGTTAAAAAAAAACATCAAAATTACTTGAATCCGTATAGGGGAATAATTAGATAGCGTCTTGCAAGGAATCGCCGCTTGAAAGGTGGAGTATGGCATATGTCTTACTGGAGTAAGCGTAGTTTAGTAGTAGTTGTTAAAACAAAGATACTCGGTCTTGTAAAGACCCACGTTTCTATCATTTGAGTTTGAAATTTTTTTTTTTTATCTTTACGTTGTACGAATCGTCCAAACGTTTGAGTAATCTGAGGAAAGCCTGATTCGTTATAATCTGTCGCATCTTCGGACATGGATTATTTAGTCAAGTAAAGATTGCATGTATCTTGTAAAAATCTCATATTTAATTTAAACCTGAAGGAGAAAACCTCATTCGCTCATAATCATTACTACTAGTGTGCATGTTTGATAGAGTTTGAATAAGGCCATTTTGTGTACATTTATATCTGTACTCATAATGTTAAAAAATAAGCACCATTAGTTTCCATTAGCTATGCATTTAATTTATTAGTTTGATTTGATCGTTTCCCTCTTGTACACATTTATCACATAACTTCGTTTTTTGTTTGTTTATTCTTTTGACAAGAAATGTTTCTCTCACACATAAAATGGCAACCACTTTGTGTGCCATACAAACCTAGAGCTTGTGATTAAAAAATAAGCACCATTAGTTTCCATTAACTATGCATTTAATTTATTAGTTTGATTTGATCACATAACTTCGTTTTTTGTTTGTTTATTCTTTTGACAAGAAATGTTTCTCTCACACATAAAATGGCAACCACTTTGTGTGCCATACAAACCTAGAGCTTGTGATTTTGGGGAAGATTCCTAAAAATATAATTAATCATGTTTTTAGTTAGGATTTGTGTGTTTTTGCATATTATGTGTCTTACGTTTTATAATTTGCACAGTTGACAAGTTACCCTTTTTTCCTTTGATTTTTGCTTTGTTGCTTTCTAAGAGAAAATATTTCTTTGTTATTTCCTGTCTTTGCTTTGCAATCGGGCTTTTTGTACAAATGTATTTGTTCATGCGTTTTATATTGTTAGTTTAAATTTGTAATTTATATGTTTTTACGTATTCTTTCATTGATTATTAAATCTGCAGTATTAGTGATGATGATTATTATTCAAAGACTTGTAAAGAAAATAGTGTAATTCTTAGCAGTTTACACATTGTTATGATAAATTTTTGTCGTTATTGGTTGAAATAAAAAGAAAAAGGAAAAGTGAGATTCAGAAGCTTGCTTTTTTTCGTTATTTATTTATATCTACTGTTTTTTGTTTTGTTTTGTTTTGTTTTTTTTAAGTTTTTTTATTTTATTTTTTTTTTGTTATTTATTTATTTCTACTGCTTGTATGTGCTTTTCTTTTTTTCTGTTGCACATCTGGAAGATTTAGTGTTGTAACCTTTTGTTGCTTTGTAGCGAGTTTCCACAGTCTTCTACAGTTTCTTTGCTCTCATATGCGTGCTGGTTCTGCTCTGCACTAGAGGTTAGATATCAAATAAATGTTATCCTTTAATAAAATGGGAAAATATATTTCATGTACATTCAAACTTATGTTTTTTAAATTTCTTTGCGTGAAATATTTACGCCATAAAAACAAAACATCAAAGAAATACATTTGAAAACACCGAAGAAAGGAATAAACTTAAAATGATTTAGGATCAATAAAAACAAGGGCATAATTTAAATATTTGTTCTTATATTATATTATTATATGGTACTCAAAGCGGCGTGATTAGAGAGAGAGTTAGCCAAATAAACAAACGGAGACAGATAGATAGAAAGCGGAGGGCAAAAAAAGGAGTCAGTTGCAGAGAGGGGTAGTGAATGAGGTAAATAGAGATATGTGTTTTTTATTACTAGAGAACAGGATGGCGTGTGAATTATCAGTTACACGAAAACTAAGCTGGGAACTGTTTTAAATTTACATGTTAGTCGTTTTTACCGTGGCTGTATGAGTGTGCGGTACAGTTACCAACATTACACCATTATATTATTGGCTAAGAAAACTAGTAGGACATATTATCTCGAGGCTTGCTGGCCAAGAGGCGCTTCATTGGCAGTTTTATTCAAATACATTACCCGAAGATTTCTACGTTTATGTCATATGTGAATAAAACAGAAACCGAAACGAATTTTGCGTGTCATAACTTGTAAGTTAAATCATCAAATTTATATAACTTTATAAATTATTATTTAAATGAACAACAGTGTGAATGTCACTCACTATATGCAATTGTTAAATAGCAGGCCCAGCGAATACACTCATTGAGGGCTAACTCCATTCCTTTATTACCAATACCATCATGATCACTACTATCATCAATTAAATTATCAACGTGAGTGTTGAAATAATAGCTATGGATTAATAATAACTGTGGAAGTGCTAGCATATTGCTACCACCAATAGCTCTACTACTACAACTACTACAACTACTACAACTACTACTACTACTACTACTACTACTACTACTACTACTACTACTACTACTACTACTACTACTACTACTACTACTACTACTACTACTACTACTACTACTACTACTAAACTACTACCACTACAAGTACAGCTGTTACTTCTACTCCTAACATCTATGTTAGTTTTATAATTATGAGTTTTGTCTCATTACATGTCCGAAATTTCATCACAACAACTCAATCCATCATCATTGTATTCTATTACTAAGCTCTTCACGCTGAACATGACTCATCCTCCGTGTAACTAGATATATTTACTTTTGCACCAATCCATCTAAGTAAATACTTGTAATTGGTATGTCCTTTTGTATAACCAAACTTTGAATAATAAAGGAAAGTACTTTATAGTTGAAATTATTATATAATAATATTCTATCGTCTAGAATGTGCATCACCAACTGAAATCTGATATAATTGTCGGCTGTTTTTTTAACTTGTCAACTCACCCTCGCATTTATACATAAAAAAAGAGCATAATCATATTGTATTCTTCTTTATTCAATTGCGTGTTATAAATATGAAGTTTCCGTTGAGCACTATATGTTGTGATCCTTAAAATGTGTAGACAAATATCTTGTGTCTAATAACCATGGATGTTAAACTTTTACAAATAATTGTAGAAGAATATAATATTGTAAAAATAATGTTGTTTTCTAGCGGTCTTTTCTTTCCTTTTCTTTTTTTGTTTGTGTAGCGAGTAAAGAAGAGTGTCTTAAGGAAAATGATATTTTGAATTTGTTGGATGGAATCTAGTCTAATGAATGTGGATACAAGAGATTTAAAGTGTCTTAAAATAGTGGTTTTACTTGAGTACGATGTGTTTGAAATGAATCGTAATAAGGCTGTGAGAGAAAAAGGTTTAAGTATAGTATATGAATATTGCTGTCTCTATTATTATCATTATTACCTCGTGATCGATCCCCACTGGTCTCAATTGTGATTTCATGTTTGTAAAGAAAGTAATAAAAATTTATTTACCTATACAAAATATGAGTACCTTTGTGTTTGTTAATAAGTGAATGTGTTGTAAATTGTATTACTAAATCGATTACGGCAGAAAATACATGTAAATATATAAATAAATGGTAAAAACTCTTGACAGCTGACCGTGCACAGCTATTTCGGGGAAGATTTTAAATACCTATTTTTTTCGGCATTGGACACATCTGTAGCCATCACATCAAAGAAAGGCAGGACCACCAAAAATCTTACGTTAGAATGTATAAAAAAATCCTTTATTTTTTTTTTCAAAAATAGCGAGATGTCGTTCCTGTCTAAAGACACAATTTGATGATTAATAGATTACATTACATATTTACATACATTATGCTCATCCCTAGTACTGTTTTACAATGCCTAATTCGCCATATACCTGAGTCTATACAATTGAATAGTACAGTTAAATTTCATCTCCTTTCACCCTCTCATAGAACTCATGAATTGTATTAAGGTAGTGGGCCAACGTATGTAACTTGCTATCCTGGTAAATAATAAAACAACTGAAACAAAAAGACACGTGGTATGTGTAAAAGATATATATAAATCTAGATATACCAGGGTAGTCTTGGGAATAACGAGTAACGAGAACCCTTGCAATAACTATAAATATTAAGAAAAATAAGAAATCTCTGTGTGGCAGCACATAAAATTATCAAACTTTAGTCTTGGGACCCGCCCACAACATAGTCTTGCTACTGACGTTGGGTATTATTAATTAAGATTAAACAAACTCAATTCAATCCTACCCTGTAAGCTATGATATTAACACGACTAGATATCATTTCTGTCTCTTGGGGGCCTGAATGTGTAGTTATTAATTAGGCCTCAATTGGTGAGCTCTATTGATCCTCATTATCATTAATGTGTTGCATTGATCGAATTCATCATGTCATACCGAATTGCATGCATGTAGCTTTGCTGCTTCATGGCATAATTTAATCGGTGAATTGGTACACGGTCATGATCTTCTCAGCGCACCGAATTCCACGCCAACAGCACAAACTTACGACCTGTGGAAGGGTGTTTTATGAGGTTTTAACTTTGTGTGTGGGTGGGTTGTTTTTTTTAATAGGCAGCCCTGGTCCTTATGTTACTTTCTTAGTGCAATTCGTGTGCTTGTATTAGTTCAGGTTAGTAAAGTACATACATATAACATACATATAACATTTTTTATGTCTAATAATGTATGATATTCAAAGTATTCATCCTTAACAAAAACAGTACGCTATGTTCACTTTCGGAAGCAACGTCAATCAACTATGCTCATGCCACTGAGAACGATAAGCGATGCATAGGACAAAACTCCTATGGACAAGAGGTCTTCTTGGATTACGATGCCGCCTTGAGAAACATCTTTTATTGTCTTGGTTTAATTGAAGCTTTATACTGACGCGAGTGAAATTACAATAACCACATAAAAAATTACGTGCATATTGTTCTAGTTTAGGTAGTGCTAAATGAGGCATCTCAAAGGAAAAGCAGCAAGACAAAGAATAAGATCCAATTATGAGAGGTGTTTTCTAAATATTTTAAGTTTGGCTGTTTTGATAGCAAGAAAAATAAATGGAAAAGAAACCGACATGGAAATTTTGCAGAAATGGAATTTGCTGGTGATATAAATCATTCAAATTATCAAGTGAAACTCAATTGTAGGAGCTAGAGATAAATAATAACAAATCTCTCCCCCCCCCCCCCTCCCCTTTTATTTCTACATAATCGAGGTTTCAAAGTGCGATCGAAGCGGAGAGCCTGTCAATACTTGGAAGGAATAAAAGCGAGGACAATTGAGTGCGAAACTGTGTAATTCTCTATTGGCTTTCTTTTATCTTGGGTTCTTTAGCATTTTTTACCGAAACGGCAAAAAGTTAATACAAATTTTATAATTATGTTATAGAAATTCCAAGAGTGATACAGGCAAGAAAATAGCGTATCTTGTCCAAACAAATGTATCCTAGGAAATGCCAGTAAGTACCGAGGTAGGGCTTATGCTCACAGTTCTTAAAAGTTTGTAGAGACTAAGTAAAGCTGGAGAATGTTGAGTGGCGCAGACAGTGGAAAGCATTCTTACAACAATTATTATGCTCGTCAAAATATATTATTAGATACAGTTTATTTTCATAATAATGAAGATTTGGAATTTCATGTATGCATACGCACACCATTAAAATTTTAGTCATTGTTTTAGATCTTCTCTGTCATTACATAAAAAAGCAACACATCCTAAATATAAGTAAACAATAGAAGGGTATAATAGGGTATCATTGATGTGGTACAACAGAACTATTCATATTCAATTCCATATCCTTTGACAAGTTATCTTTGATCAGACGGCGTGCACTATATTTGACGCAGAGTTTTACACGGAAAAGGATCACCAATGGAGAACCGAGCATTAGAACACTAGGAACGTAGCTATCTGGAGTCTCTCTTTATGAATAGGATTTAAAATACACATTTTAACTTCGGAACTAGATCATTTTTTATCTGTACATTGACAGTGCAGCTGTGGTGATTAACATTTATCTTAAGTAACTAACATGTACTTTACATCATGCAGAAATATTAATACCTTTCTATAGTTTTCGATAGCAGGTATCACAAAAAGTCATATCAACGATTCCCAAAACATAAACTTAGGAAGTTAAGAAAATACGGTGCACGTGAGTAAAAGCAAGCTTTGAAAAAAATTAATTAAAAAGAAGAAGGGGGCATTGTGTACTAGATCTAAATAGAGAAGAGAAAAAATACATGTATGGTGTAGTAATGGTGAAAACCTCTCGATTTCGCTTCTCCAGCATTCTTGTGATTGCTGGGTGAAAGCTCGTGAAAGCTCGTGACAGCCTCCAGTTTGCCAGCTTTTCACCAAAGGCAGTTCAATAATAGCGGTGAGTCATCGGATGTGACCCACTTCTGCCCTCCATTCTTTCCCTGCCCCTAATCTAAGTAAATAATTGATCAGCGTGCAGCTGAGAGAAGCAGAAGATGCGGAGCTATCACAGGCATTGCGATCCACATGACGATAACGAAAGGCATAATAACTCCCGTTTGCAATGGGGTCTTCTGGTCTCTCGTTCCCTCCGCATGTCTAAAATAAAGCTATGATTGGCCGCTGGTGCAGTTTCCCTTACCTATCGTCTTCACCTTTGTTATGGGCCCCAGTTTCGCAAAACTTTATTGGCTGACAGAGAGAGCTCCGATAGTGAAGAGAAACAGCAGGGGGAGGAGAGTTCCCGGGCTTGACAGAAATTTGTTTGACGGAACATGTCCATAGGAATAATGCACAGTCACATCCATCGCAATTACTTGCGGGATTCGGAAAACAGCTCCTCTGGCCTTTCAATTACATTCTGGAATAAGGGGGGAAATGTCCGTGAAATGGACTGTGCAAAGCTTTCGCAATGTCTGACCGGGTCGGGCTGATTGCTTGTATGGGAGCAAATGAGTGGTAGGGACATGACAGCAAGAGAAATGAACACGAATGGAAAGTGGAAATTTGGGGTAAATAATGAGAAAGGGAAACACGCACAGAATAGGAGAGACAAAAAGGTAGGTAGGTTGATAGATAGATGGATAGATAGATAGATAGATAGATAGATAGATAGATAGATAGATAGATAGATAGATAGATAGATAGATATAGATAGGTAGATAGATTGATAGATAGATAGATAGTAGATAGATAGATAGAAAGATATATAGATAGATACACAGATAGATAGATAGATAGATAGATACACACAGGGGGGGGGGGATAATTTTATGTGCTGCAATACAGAGATTTCTTGTTTTTCTTAATATTTCTAGTTATAGAGAGGGGGAGAGGGAGGAAAAGAGAGAGAGAGAGAGAGAGAGAGAGAGAGAGAGAGAGAGAGAGAGAGAGAGAGAGAGAGAGAGAGATAGTGGAGTAACAAAAACAAATTCATGTACCAAACAATATTAAAATAATATTTTTAAAAAATATGTTTGGGTAGCTGAAAATTATTTAGAGCAAGATATAAGAGAGTAAAAAATAAAATAAAAGGTAAATTGAAAGAAGATGCTTATGAAATATTAAACGACGCGGGTACAGGGAAACACGACAGCCTACATAGTTATAATTACAAGAGAGAGACAGAGACATTAGAGAAAAACAGAGACAGGGAGATAAGAGCAAAACAGAGACAGGGAGACACAGCCAGAGTAGGCCTAATTGAAGAAAAAAGAAAGGCTAGAAATGCATGATTGTATTGTCCAACGATAATTATTTGAGATCTAAACGTTTTTCTTGAGGTTTCCGTTTAAATTTTTGCCCCTTTAAAATATCATTTCTTTCTTTCTGCTAAGAGATGATAGAACTCTGTTCAATTTGAGACCCCGAAGATGATTTCTGGAGAGCCGATGTCACGAGGCAACAACCAGTAAAATTAAGAAAACGTTTACAAAAAAAATAAAAGAATAGCCGAATTTTTCAATACGCATGTATTCCAAAATTTAAAATAACTTTTTATATTTAATGTGCTCTTCTTTTCTAAATTACACTTCTCCATTAAAATCTTCATTATTGTTTTAAGGGAAATAATATAATGCAGCGTAAAGATTAGAGTTAGACATAGGATAAAGGGTGTGAGAGATCGTTAGGGGTCCGCGTGAGTCATAAAGGGGGTGCGGGTGGGGTGAGAAATAGCGAAAGAGAGAGAGAGAGAGAGAGAGAGAGAGAGAGAGAGAGAGAGAGAAGCAGATACAGAGACAGATAAAGAACAAGAAAGAAACAGAGACACAGACACAGACAGATAAAGAACAAGAAATAAGAGGAAAGGCTAGAGAGAGAGAGAGAAAGAGGAAAATAGAAGAAGAAGAAAAAGATGGGTAATAGTGAGGGGAAATAGAGAGGCAGTTTGGTAAAATTCACAAGCATAAAATAAACTGAAGGGAGGCCAGAAGAACGAAGGTAGTATAAGAAGGGACATAGATTCTCCTGGTCTTCCAGCTCATGTGTTACTAATCCAGTTGATGATTCATTGTAGGCGTCTTACGTGTTCATAGCCTCAACAGTTAACTCATATAATATAAAGAGATTAGAACGGTGTTAAATTAAAACAGGCTGTATAATTATAGACGCGGGTCAAATTAAGTTTGCATACAACATATAGTGTGTGTATATAATCATATACAAATTATATGTCGTATGCAATGAGTATATATATATATATATATATATATTCATTATATGTGTGCGTGCGTGTGCGATCATTTAATGATTAGCATGTCAATATTCCACACATGGTTCAACCCACAAGATAAAAAAAAAATTGGTGCATTGTCAAGCATTCTTATTGACTAAACCTACTTTTTTAAACAATGCTGAAAAAATCCGTGCTTCTCGTTCAGTTACTTCATCTGAAGTAAGTAAAATGTACCCACAAAATACACTTGGTTATGTTAAGTTTGAAAAAAAAAAGTAACATTGACAAATTACGTCAATTTGTTCAACAAAAAATTAAATAATTATACATGTACTCATTCCATAATTTGAGCCACGACAGTATGTCGCAGGTAAAATTGCTCCATGGGTAAAAAATTGTTACACTGCAACAAATAGACAATTTCAGATTTTCCCTTTTTTTATCACCAGCAAGTACTAGATGCACTGGGTACAACTGTCGCTTCCAGCTCCATTGCCACGCCCATCAGGAATGACACTTTTAAATTCTACTTATTATTAGTATTATTACTATGTGTTCCACTACCACCACCACCACCACCACTCCTACTCCTACTACTTTACTTATATTACTACTATAGTAATGCTATTTCCAAGACAACAACAACAACAACAATATAAAAGTGCCATAGTTGTTGACTAGGAGTGGTGAGGAAACAAAGTTTTATTTTTTGTAAATTTATACCTTTTTATAAAATGGAATGCACCAAGAATGCAGTTTATATGCATTTATGACTTCTGCGTGTATATAGATCACAATGTAGATAAAGTGTTGCCAACTATACAACACTATTCAATTCAAAGCAATTTTATCTGGACATAAGTTCATGTGCAGCCAAGGCTTTAGGCTGTTCACGCAGAGGCATTTATAACCATATTATGTCCTTAAATTTATGGTAAAAAAAATGCAACTTTTCAAGGCAGTGATGCACCCAGTAGGAAGTTCATCATTGAATAAGATATAGTTCACCAAGCATGACAGATCTTAGTTTGTGTTGTTTAAGCAATATATCCAACCTTAAGAGTTGTCACTGGTGAGTGCCTGTTACTCTACTTTACAAGGCTCTCACCACACACAAATACAAACTGGCAAGAATATTGTATTACATGAAATTCACAGAAAATATGTACTTTAGAGTGTTTTTTGACATATACGATGCTCCATGGGAACCGAGGGACCGTCATAGTAAAGTACCTATCTCCTACAAATAATACTGTTTAATAACTGTTTATATATACAGTTAAAAAGGGAATTAACATATGTGAAACTACTGCTTTTGGTCGCAATGAGGGCCTGACCATCCAGCTAAGCATTTGCAAACATAATCATCAATATTTCCCATTGAAAGAGACCGTCTTACTCTCTTTTGTGGAGAGTTCCAATGAAGTCCCATCTCATGAGCCAAAGACCGGGTTCTGTCAACAACCTTGTATGGAGAGTGCTGCATCGACTCTATTGTGTTTTTATTAATCTTAATATTGGTATCATCTTTGTCTAGAGAATACTCTGATATCAGCTTCTTAATGTTTGAAAAAAATTCCAAAGATGTATGCTGAAAATCATTGAGAAACGTTCCCCTCTTCTTTGTGTATGATCGTTCTGCCCATCTGTTCACAGGCGAGGCTGTTTTTTCGGAAACACTTGGTCTGTTCAGGGAATTACCAAATACGATTCTCTTATCATAGTTAACTACCCTTGTTTTTCCAGAATGATTTTTGTTACTCTTATCTCTGTTGGTATTGTGCTTGTTTTGCAGTTTGTACGAAGGAATTGCGCATGTTTGACGACTTGTATCTGTTAGGGCTAAGTGTCTCTGATACACAGTCTCCAGATCCTTCCTCACACAGCGGCCGTGGCCTGAACACAACTGCAGGGAGCAATTGCTGAAGAAGTCCATCACCTGAAAAGACGATAATAAAAAACAAATAAACGTGTGAGTTTATTCGATGCCAAAAGTCATAACAGTCTTCATCTCTTCATAATGTTTGTCCCATCTTTGAAAGAAAAGAGGAAGCGATCAGAAACATAGAGCTAGCAAGTGGCTAACATATTCATTGTATAGGAAAAAAGGCGACTGGACAAGAAATTAGACATATGTGAATAAGGCTTACTTGAACAAGATTTGAACCTTCAGCCTCTATGCAGCATCTTTTTGCCTTGCCTAGACATGGTCATTTGCGCTAACTAATGTAACAGCAACTAAGCCAATTGCGTTATTAGTAAAAAAAATTCTTCAAGAGAAGCTTTTTACTAGTAGTGATTTGTACACAGTCATAACTCTCTTCCCCCCCCCCCCCCTTTCCCTCCCCTGAAACAGAGATGGTTGCAATATATCTAATAATTAGTTTTAAATCGAGGCAGCCTAATTATCTTTCTTTCCTTAAAATCGCAGGAAAAAAAAAAAAAACCCAAAAAATAAGATGCTACAGAAGACTTGAGAGATTGGTACAGAAAAAACATAAACAAAGTCATGAACACAAAAGAACAATAAATATTAACAAAGTACTGCACCACTCCTCCCCTCCCCAAACAAAAAAGCAACAAACAAACCCACAAAAAGAATATAGTATAATGAACACAATTTTGACGGCAGCAAAAGAAAATATGACTGTTTTTCATTCTTTTTCCTATATTGCCAAGTTAGCTGCTTACAGAAATAGGTTGATAAATTAAGTTACATTAGTACATACAGGGCATAAAACTCAACCAAAAGTGTGAAAAGATACATGGTACCGCACTATGCAATTGACACTATTCTTACAACAGCCAATGATCTTTATATTGATCTGTATATTTGAACGACCCAAAGACTATTTCAAGAGAGCTAAATGTTACCTTACACTTTCACTGAGTAATCTTTCTTCTTTTCTCTAATTTTGTAAAGTACATGTGTAATATGTAATATTTATGAGACATAAAAATGAAAACATATTTTTAAGATGATACAATGAAGTATTTTTATTGATTGGACCTGTTCTACTTATTAGTGTTTTCTTACATACATGAGCAAAGCAAAGAAACTGGTAACTGACCTCTTTGGAGTATGGACCCAGTGTTGAATTTACATTTAAGAAGTTTTCATCCGTAAGTAAAAACCCCTCGACCATAGCAGAGCTACCCCAAAGTATCACACCAGATGAGCCCAAATCAGCAGGGAGTCTTAGTGAGTAATCCAAATCATCCTACATACAAGAACAAGGCAGGAAAATAATGAGAGAGACAACCACATAAAACAGTAAAAGTGGAGCAAAAAAGAGCAAACTAATTATTTAAAATATACACAAAAACTTTTTTTTGGGAAAATTTCAAAGTACACGTTTCCAAGTTCAATCATGATAAGATAAGTTTCAAACTGAATTGCATAAGTATTTTGTTTATAATACATAATTTTTCCTTTATAATTTCATAGAAAGATTCATTGTTTTTCTCAAACGTATTTGTGTTAAAATCTGACTCTGCATACATAGAGAGAGAAAGATATATTGACTAGTACCGGGTAATTCAGGATTTCAACAAAAGAATAAGGGATGACATTCCAAAATATACATGATTTAAAATTTTGAAAGAGACTGCAATCCTCTCTTCTTTTTTCTCAGACCTTGTTAGCATCTGAGAATTCTGACTAAACTTAAAAATATGATATAAGTTGTATCTCTTAATTTGTAGTAAACTTACTTTAGATTCTTTGATACCACCCAATAAGTTAAGTTTAAGCCTCTTGCCTCCTTGTGGAACATAGGGCTGCAGAAACTACCCTTCACTCGGATTTGGCTAATCCTCGTCAGCTCGGCCCATGTGGTACCGGCAGCTTTCATCTCTGCGTCGACCACCCCATAATGCACTACAAAACTGTTTTTTCTCACACAGCAACCATTGATTAGAACTGAGAAAAGCTGATCCGTCAGCTTATAAAGTTAGTAAAGGTTAAAAAAAATGCCCCTTTTTGGTGATTCAAATCCTCTTGTTACTTCAAAAAAAAAAAAAAAAAAATCAGTCCTTACATGTGGACAGACCTGAAAACATTAGTTAGTTTTACAGAAAGGCCAACTACCATCAATGTTTATGATTATGTGCCTATGCTATAACTAGAATGCCTTTTATACACTTTCCAACAAATCAATGCTATACTCACACTTGCACCCAACAAACCAGAGGTTTTGGCAAGCTCACAGAGTTGCTAAATGTATATGAAGAACTTTACTTAGTCACTAGTTGATATTAAGTCCCAAAATATTTGCCTTTGGCAAAGAATTATGTTTCTCTCACAAGCCACAACAGATCACTGACATCGTATAGTTAGGTTTACCCTGAAAGGATTGGGGGCCAAAGAGTAAAAAAAGTGTAGGGTGTGGGCGTGATGGGAAGCGGGAAGAAACAGAAGTGGCAGTCAACAGATGGCTGTCTAGCACATTAGAAGATAAAAAAAAAGCAATGTCATTGGCTCCACTTCATGTAATGTAGTGGACGCACTGAACTGACAATACTATATGCTGCCCATGGCTAAAACATACATTGCATCCAACAAACCATTGAAAGCTAACGAGCCACGTGTATTTTGTTGAGTTTGAATCATACTGATTTATATTGTTTAATTGTAAACAACACTAGGTAGGCCCTACATGTTGAAAGATGAAATTGTCAAAGCTTAAAAGACAACAGTCAATGATCATAAACTGTTCAGACTGAACATAGCAGCCACACAGAATCCCTGAATGAGGAACAATGTTCTCTTTTCTGCCAAAAAAAGTCACTCTATATGATACACTTCTTCAAATGATTGAGCCTTCCACTGACGGCAAAGAGAGAATTTCCTTGCTGCACCTGTCATCTTTGTATGCATCATCGCTCCAACACTGCAAGCTTTGGCTGAAGTAAAAGACCTATTCTACTATTGATTTGAAAACAATTGGCGTCAGGAATCAAGAAGCAGATATCAACCTTCCTGGTGACTTCAACTCACAATTTGGTGCAGACCAAGAATCATGGCCAAACGTGTTGGGACATTACAGCATAGAGAGGACGAATGAGAAGGCTCAGAAGCTTCTAGAAATCTGCTGTTATTGCGCCTGCCAGAACAAGTTATGCCACCAGGAAACATCCAAGGTCAAAACACTTGCATTAGCTGAAACTGATCATCACCAAGAGTGATTAGCTGAAACTGATCATCACCAAGAGTGATTGTCTAAAATGTAAAACAAAATGCAGAGGACAGTTGGAACCCACTTAGAAATTTCGTTTACTGCACTGCAGGTCTGTACAGCAAAAAGAACACAAGAACTATGATGCTAAATGCAGCACACTAATCAGAGCTTTAGCCTAAGAAAAATCTGTCCGAGATTTGTTTGTACTCAAAGTGCTTGACTCTGAACTAACTTCATGCTATGGTCTAGTTTTAATATTTTTTAAGCTGGCATGCCTGACAGCACTGTTTTAAAGTCTAGAGTTCACACAATCAGGAGCCAAGAAGGGTGAGGAGAAGGGAAAGAAGCAGTTTGAAAAGAGGAGAGGAAGGAGGAAAAAGAGGCAGCATAACCAAGCACAAAATCCATGGTGAAATTAAATGCGAGTCATATCCATCAATGCTCTCAAAAGTGACAGGAACAAAATTATGCAGGGCAAACACCATCGTATCCAAGACAGAGGATGCCCATCATAATAAAATGCTTAAAAAATCATCAGCTGCCTTAAGTTTTTACCTAATGAAAAAGTACAATACAAGACACTTATTAGGTATTTATTCATGATGAGCAAATATTTCCAATAAAAATCAAATATAACTACAAATAAGAAAACAAAATAAAATCAACTTACTGGAGAAAAAAAATCGTAAGGTCCATCTTGGCAGAGAGAGTACGGAAAAATGGCAGAATCTGTTGGGGCCCACTTGGCCTGAACACGAAGCGTTTCCATTAGGCGCTTGGTGATCATGTCTGCCCTGGCAGCTGGTGAGGACGTGCGAGCGAAGTATATGGATGGATACAGACCAGTGCTGGCCGCAAACACCCAGCTCATTCTGAGGAGCAGGTTGGGACATTGGGAGGGTAAGATCATTGTTGGTACATAGAAGTTGTTTGAAGTCTCATAAATCATGTCTCTTTAAACCATTAAATTTGCTTACTGAACTAAAAAATGCTTTGCCTGAATTGTAAATTTGAACCTAATATAGGTTTTGATTTAACTATTAAAGAGAAAATGCCTGGGCCCACCATGTCCTTTGAGTTTTACAATTGTACATGTAATGTCACCACATCGCTGGGCAATGTCAAACCCACTTCTCCCAGATGGTCTTGCATTCTAAACTGGTTGTAAATGAATATCCAACACTGTTTGGTCCCATTGTTCAGATGAGATATTTTGACTTTTGTTATATTAAAAGTCAAAATAACATATCTTTTTGTAAGTTCCCACGATTACTATAAACACTTGATTTGTAATTAAATGGAAATAGATGATCTAAACAGGAGTAATTTTTTGTGTTTAAAGAGTTTTACAGGCATACAGCAGGTTGGATGATCAGGTGAAAAGTTTTATCAAATCAAATGTAAAAAAAAAGGTTCATTGCATATTTTTATCTGAATATGCACATAATACTGCAACAACAAAAAAAAATATTTAAAAGGTTAAATACATAGACTATGAATAAAGTAATATTGGAAATCCACACTAAATAAATCTAAAAGCTCTCTGGTGGCTCATAAGATATTTTTTATTTAGATTTAAAAACACACTTGAAAAAATCAAGTTTGTTGCCAATTTATTGCAATTGCCATAGACTTTAATTTTTTTTAATTTTATGTTTAAAAATGTATCTATATATCTTTGTTTCCCTTGGGATTAGAAGAGACTGATTACTGGTACATGTAATTAATCCTAATGTAAGGTGTGGATGCCATTACTTGTCATTGTTTATGATGGTTGATCTATTGCAGTTTTTATCCCAACATCTAGGATAACCATAGTATCCCCATTTGCCATTGGGACGTTCAACTTTTGCTGTCTTCAAACTTCCCTCTATGTATGATCTGTAAAAACAAATATGGGAGAGTCAAGTATTGTATATAAAAAATGTTCTTGTAGAAAGTCATTGCTCTTATAATAAAGTGACTTGTAGAACTACTGTATTAAAGTTGAAATGATTATTAAGAGCAAATCATTAACAAAACCAGTGCAATATGTAAATATTTTTTTTTTTAATTAATAAAAAAATATGTCCTCACAGAGATAGAATTCGCTCCTTGCGGTCCAATGTAGAAACCATTGCACTAACGGCATTCCCAGTTAACACATGTACATGTATTTAAAATCACAACAATAAAATGTTTTACAATACCGAGCAGCAAGCTCAAATTCTTTTACAGCCACTTCTAGTATTTGAGATTTGTTGTAGCTTGGGTGTCTTTTCTTTGCCAACTCCAGGGACTTTTCTTGATATATTTTCAGGCTGTCAAAGTTTAGAAAATAAAGAGGTCGCCATCTTTCAAAGTCAATAACCCCAAGTCCAGAAAAGTTGTCATGTTGTATCTTTGATCTAATGACAGCTTTTAGGGATTCAATGTGAGAGGACTCATCTCCAAGCTGTAAAGAAAAAAATCAAAGAAACATTTTCATATTTTTGTAACTAGTATTACATGAACATATATCATATTCTGTTTTGGTTGATTTTCGTTATTTGTGTTACTTATTGCAAAAGCTTATTTGATTTTTCTTTGTCATGATTTAATGTATGTCAGTGTTTTTATGTCCAAAACCTAACAGCAAAACTGGTGTTTCTTCTCAAAGATGTTCAAAACTTTATAAGCCTATTACAATTTCAGGTAGAATGTAAATTATAATTATATATTGCAGTGAAAATTCAAGCCTAAATGAGTCATAAAACATCTTTTTTTTTTTCAAAATGATAAAAATATTGACAATATTACATGGCAAAGTATATGAACAAGAAAAATGATTCCTCTCTTACTTGAGGTATGCCTCCATAATATACTTGGTCTTGAGAAAAATGAGGCCATTGACCTGGTCTGTAGAGAAGAGATACTTGATTTCCAATAAAACTGTCATCACTGTTGTCAACAATACCCCATCTTGAAAAACCAATGTCGATACCATGCTTTTCACATGCTGATGTGGGGTGATTCCAGACCACCAGGAAAGGTTTATGCGGGAGCACAAAAGGTGCAGTACACCCATTGTGTGCAGCCAAACAATCCAGAATGAAAGCCAGTGATACCAAAATACCGAACAGAAAACATGTTTTACACCTCAATGTTGCAAGAATTCGATAACCACCCAACAGATTGACAGGTATCATGATTAGCACAAAAAGCTAGAAACTGTCAAGTGCTCCTCCTGTTATATTTTGGATAATGTGTTTCATATCATGCAGCCAATTTATGGTAAAAACATGCAGCTCAATCTAGAGATGTTTATTATCACTGGCACGGGCACATGCACATTGTATACTCAAGCCCTTTTGATATGACTTTATCTAGTGAGTGCTTATTCAGTTATTGCACACATCAGTGGACAAGAAAAATTGAGTGAATGCATAGATCTATAAATAGCACTAGTGCTATGAGTGAATGTAAACAAAAAATAATGTGATCAAGAGTCCTTTTAAACTGCTAGGCCTAACACTAACAACAAAAACTTGCAGTTGCTGAATGAGAGAGAATGGTTACTTGGGTTTGGCTAAACACGGCGATCGTTTCACTTCAGTGAGGACAGGTAAACATTGTAGTAAACAACCGGACTCAGATCCAGATGTAAACCCTACGTTGAACATTATTTTTTTTTCGCAAGACATAAAAAGTAGATGAAGATGTTTCTAGAATACCCTTATAAATGGGAGTGTCCTCCGAGACGGTACTCCTTTAGTTTTGTGGTCCCTAGCCTATGAGCGATCAAATGGGTGGGTGGGCGAGATTCGAGGGGCGAGTGGGTAAGATTCGATTACATCGGAATTAGTCAACCTGTGGAGAGAGAGAGAGAGAGAGAGAGAGAGAGAGAGAGAGAGAGAGAGAGAGAGAGAGAGAGAGAGAGAGAGAGAGAGATTGACAAAGCAAGCAAGTGTGAGAGAGAGAGATAGGGTTTCAATTGCTAAACATATATATCAATTTTATGTGCTTGTGTATGTTTGTCCACACCCCCCTAGATAGATCATTAATCAGCTCTCCCATTAGCCTACTTTATAAATTCAGAATGAAGGCCTCGATTTAGATCTTAGTGATACTCATAAATATCTTCTTTTTCTTCTCTTTCTTTTTAGCATCTGCGTCTTCTATATTTCCCTTCTTCTCATTCTCATTCATCCTTTTTTTTTTTTTTTTCTTTTAGATTTAACCCCAGTGCTATATTTTTACAAGTCTCTCTGCATCTGTGTTATGTATCTTGGACCTGTCATACACATTCACGGGAAAAGACAAATGACTGCTTTGTAAAGAAAAGTTTTACTGACGGTTTGATGGGACGATGAAAACATATGCGGAAGCTACCATACTGCTCACTGTTGTATTATTTGTTCTTGGAACAACTTTAGCAAGAAAAGATAAAAGAGTGAGAATCCGTGAGTAACATACATATACTTATTCAACGATAGACCAACTGATGAATGCCATGAACACTACATGGAAAACACTTGTGGTACATTGTGAAGGTGTATGAACTGAGCTCATAGAAAAGGGAATTTTTTTAATTATTTTTTTTTGTTTATGAAAAAAAGTAAATATTGAGAGTCGAAATAGCCTTACCTTAAAAATGTCTGAAAACTTTTAGAGTTTACTTTTATTTACATTAATTATGAATTACATTAATGTAGCATATATTGTCTGTTAATATTACACACATGCTTTTAAAGCTATAAAATTGTTTTGTAATAGATATCTTTACATACAAATGATATGCTACATGGCACCTTTTTAATTCAATAATTGTTGACAGTTTGGTACTAGCCTTTAAACAAATTAATGCTTCACAGACTGTAGACTTCAATTTTTGTAAACCAATGTATGTTTCATGTCAGGTTGCAAATATGACAAAAGCAGTGCTAAGTGGAGTCCCTGTGACAAAACTCTCCTTCTGCAAACGAAAGAGGCAAAGCTTTTAAAAGGAAGGAAAAAATGCCCACCAAGCAGGACATACTCTCGCCCTTGTGATAAAGGAATTATCCTTATCAATGGTACAAACTTTTTTGTGTGAATATAAAGATTATGAATGTTTTGTTATGTATTAACAGCATTAAAAAAAAGTCAGTTATGGTCATTTATACTTAAAAATATTATAACTTCAACGTTTAACATTTTTTTGTTGTCACTTTTTCAATTGAAAGAAGAATTAAAAAGAAACATTTTCATGGAGATTTTTTTCTTTTCCTGTCAGTTTCCTGCCAATCACAGACCTTCACCAATCCTATCCATTTTCATCTCATTCCAGTCCTTTCCATGATTTCCTTCAATTGGCAACCTCCAGTAACCTTTCAATTTCATGTTGCTTAAATAGGCCTTCCCTTTTATCCCTCTTTTTTTTTTTAATAGTACTTTTTGTGATACATTTCTTTTGGCATTATCAAAGTGTGTCATATCCATTAACATTTTCTTCTCTTTATTTCACATGGACATTATTGTATATTTAAGTTTGTGCCTATTTAAAAAAAAATAATTTCTCACAATTTTGTTGTTGTTGTTCCTGGAAGGTTGCAAGTATGTACAAGTATCAGACTGGTCTACATGTGACAATGCCACCAAGATTGCCACTCGAACACTTGAGCTTTCTGCTGGTGACACCAAGACATGTGACAACAATACTGTAGAGAGCAGGCAGTGTGACGGAAAAAAGGATGTAAGAAAAACATTAAAAGAGGTCGCGGCTCAAGGAAAAAGAAAAAAATGTCACGAAAAGAAAAACGGAGAAAAAAAAATAGAAACAAGAGAAGGAGGCTCCGCATCAAACAACAAAAAGGAAAGAAAACTAAGCAAGATATCAATCCAGGTTTGTGCCTTTTGGTGTCATAAATCTTATGTTGTCTGTAGGAAAACTAAGAAAATGTACCAAATTATGATTTGAATGGTATTAATTTATGCATATGAAAGTTTTGGAAGAGATCATAACCAAGGAAAATTTCCATGATAGAGCAAACTCTTTTTCAGAAGACCCCCTCCCCCCAGCAAAGTCATAGGACAATATTGCAATACAAAATTTATGCATTAATGTTTTTGTGACACTATTCTGTATTACTGTCATAAAAGATAATGGTTTTAAATTAAGCTTCTTTTAATGTTTGATTAGGTTAGACTTTCCAAATATATGAGCCTAAATATTTAGTTTCTGTTTAATTTAAAACTTCAATTAGCAATTTGCAATCACTACATTTATTTAGATAACAAGTTTAGATCTGGAAAACTATGATGATGACCAATGTACAATCAAAAAAGATCATTTAAAGATTGCTTATTTTATTCTACCAAAATATGAAGTAAAATAAGATATTACAAATTCTAGCATACCTTACGACTTCTTGAAAAAGCTGTGGTTTTATTGAAAGAAACAATTAATTATTTAGAATCTTTCTTTGCTTTTAAGATTGTGAATACACCAAGGCAAAGTGGAGAAAATGTGATCGGAAAACTAGACAGCAAAAGATGGTGCAAAAACTTCAAACAGCTTCAAAGTATACTGTTTGTAAAAAGGTCAGTATTATGTGATTTCATTAATAATATGGACAAAGAGAGTTAAAAACATATAAAATTGCTCAGGCCAAAAGTAATTTGAATAAAAAACAACAACAACAAAGCAACAAATAAGTATTGAATTTTATGTATCCTTTCATAGGTTATGTCATTTGAGAAGGTGAAAAGGCATTATTATTCAACAATTTTCTAAAGAAATATATCTGTAATGAGTTACATATAATCCAAATTTTATTTTTATATTGGAAATTATGCTTGACTGTAGTTTTTAATGCTACTTTATTAAGATACATTAAATAAAAATAAATGTCCTTATTCCCAATTGATTTTAATGACATAGATAAATTCTTTGAAGAAAAAAGACAAACAAAAACTTTAAAAAGTAATAAATATTGTACTTGATTTTCAAAGTTTTTATTCCAACTAGATAAAGGTGACTACTCGCCCATGTAAGGGGAAAGCATCTCGGAAAGACAATCTCAAGAAAGAAGGAGAGGAGAAAGATAAAGATAGAAAGAAGGACGACAGAGAGAGAAAGAAAAAACGGAAAGATGGCAAGAAAAAGAAAGACAAAGGGGGTAATACTTTTTTATGCTAATATATAGATGAAAGATGTTTTTAACTTGAAAAGTCAATCATTGTTCGATTATGGTGACTGAATTTTTAATTGAAGTTTTTATGTTCAAGCAAATTTCAAAATTTGCTCACAAAGCCATGATCAATGAAACCTATACTTTCTTGTTTGTTCTCTTTCTATCTATATGCAAATGAACGTTGACTTTTCAATTTTGATATTCAGTGCAAAGAAAAGTGAATTAGAAATCTGTAGCTTATTGGGCTTAGCTGAATTAAGTTAAGAGTTATAAGTATGTAGCAAGTCAATGCTTGTTAATTTTATTTCCACTTATTTAAATCTTTTTTTTTTTTCCAGGGACCTCCTTATGTTTTAATGTCTTATATAAAGAGGAGATAAGTCAATCATATTTAAATTTATGTAATCATCTATGTCTCTTGGAGATCAACCTATGAAGTGTTAAATGCATACGTGGTTTTAAGCCATTTAGATAATGTCTCATAGAAGCATTTGATTTTTCTTGTTTTTGCATTTCAAGAAATTTCCCAAGAACCACCACATATGACCGAGCTGTATGTTGTTCCATACTCTACGTTTGTTATGGTTTCCTGGCAACCTCCTCAGCAGGATGAGTTTGGATTGCCAGTGCCTGTCGACGGTTACCAGATTGGATACGGTAGAGACTTCCCTGATGTGAACATGGTGCAAGTGAATGCCTCGGAAGTCACATATAAAATCATTGGCCTTGGTGAGTCGTCACGGCAAGGGAATCAGATAGGGTAGTCAGTAGTGCTCAGGATTGACAAGCAGATGTGTCCCTGTCTTTTGATCGGGTTAGATTTTATTCTTTATGGTATCCATCAGTAAAGATGATTTTCCGCTGATCTGCAAAGAGCCTTGTTTTTGTGTTGTTAAGGAGGAGTTTCCCCCTTTCCTTGGTATTTTCCACCTTTCCACTATATTTCCTCCTTTCCTCCCCAGTTCACATTCATAGGTTTTGTAATCCGAGGAAATTTAGCTGTTTATAATTCCACAATGGTTGCGTGAATAGCCCCGCAGTTAGTCTAGGTGAATATCCGGCTCGTCATTATATATTAAATCTATTATGAACACTAAACCGTACTGTTGCCTTACTGAAATCCGTCTGTAGCGTGTATAATCTAAATGGTGAATTGGTGATATTTTGTACTATTATCATAAGTGTTAAGTTTATTCTTTTTTTCTCTCTTCTTTCCCAATATTTATTTATCGATGTGAAGATCAATTGTATTCACCGCCGCTCTAGGGCTATCTAAGCTGATCTTCTCAGTGTTTACTTTTGTTCACCAATTCCAACGCGATAATCAATTGTCAGAAATATGCTGAAAGCAAAACTGAATAAAAACAACACCGCAGACGTCCACTTGGCTAATCGACATTCTAGTTCTTACTAAATGTTAGGCTCTAAGAATTGTCGATTAGCGTTACGGCTCATTCAAGTTTACACGATGTCTAGGTCGAAACCTAGAATCTAAATCTAGATAGTAAAGCGCTATTCTCTCACTTTTAGGATACAACACTACCTTAGAATCTACACCTGATTTTAAAAACCCTTGGTAATTAAACAATGGTCGATATCGCAATGAAGACTTTGGATAAGAACGAACATGGGCGTGTAAAGGAAGTGACTACAGTGAAAAATAATCCAGATTTGAGTCGCTGGAGACATGTGTGAAACTAAACTTAAAGAAGCTCAGTGAAGTAGAAAAAGTCCCTCTCCAAGAAAAGGAGGTGCTGGCAGGGAGAGGTGACCCTTTCCCATTTAGATAGCCTGTATGCATGTACTCGAATTGTAGGCTATATAATGAATGTATGTATTATTAATAGAACTATAGCTATCATAAGACTTTATAAATCCTTCTCAACAGAGTCTCAGTAATTTGTCATCAATACTTTTGAAATCGCATAATTTTTAGGTGTTTTTTCCAAATTCATATGTTTTCGACCAATTAAGATAGAATAAAAGTTTTTGCAGATTAGAGATTTGCAAACTTCAGCTTTTTGTATTTCAATCAAGATATCTCTTTCACCGCTTACATGCGAAGTGACTTAAAATTGGTTTTTTAAATGTAAAATAGTTATTTGGGAGGACCAAGAAAAGTTGTCCTCCCTTTTCAATTTTTGTCATTGATCCATGCTGTTTATTAAAACATGATTGAAATATTCATCTTTCTCAAATTTAAGAGTATAGGTCTGTCTAAAGGTAATCTTATGAATACATGTTATATACATACGTTATTTTGCAAGGAGACACACATTTGTGTGTGGGTTAGTTTGGACCTCATGTCTAAAATATTTCTTTTAAAAAGAAATTTCTCAAAACCTCATCATTTTATCAAGATACTATCCTTATAATTATTGACGTTTAAAAATGTTTTGAATTGGGGCTCTCATATATTTATTGACAAATATATGCCTTTGAAATGCACATGAATTTGTCAACATTTGTAATTCTGTAAATTTTTTTATTCATATTAGTTTTATTTGTTATTAAAGTTTTTTTTTTTTGTTTTTGTTTTTTTGTGCTGACTTTACCTGTAATTGATATATGTTTGAGATTCATATCCCCTTCGATAGTTTAAACTTTACCTCCAAGCATACAGATTTTTTTTTGGTGATAGTTTATGATGTACAATGTGCATGGATTGAAACTTGTCACATTACTTAAGATATAGTCAAGTATTAAAGAGATAATAGCAAGCATTTTTACTTACATGAAAGTATTACGTTTTTGTAAAGGCAGACTGTATTTCTCAAACCTGGATGTTTTAAAGTTATATTTCTTATAGATAAAGAAGTCATATAGAAGTTTGTCAGTTTGATCTCACAGTTAATGTTCTGATTTTCTTTTTTAAGAACCTGGATGGCAGTATATCATCAGCATCCGAGCTTACAACCACATGGGAGTTGGCCAGGCTTTGTATGAAACGGTCATGACAAGGATAGCAGATGATGGTCTGTAACAGAAAATAGGACCTTACTATATTTTAAGATTGTTGTCACACAGAAAAAGGAATAAACTTATGAAAGTTGTTATTGCAGTGACTTTGTATTAGACTTTTAAGATATACAAGGAAAAGTGTATTCATAATGAGAACTAGTCTATTTTTTTATTTCATTTTGATTATGAGTTTTGTACATATGACAAATTTTAGTTGATTGAATTATTATAGTTGCATCACCTCAGCTTCAAATGTCGTTTTTGTTAAAAAGCAAAAATACATAGAAAATCGTTGTTTTAGATTTATATAGTGCCACTTTTGTGTATTCTCTCATAGCCAAATCAGTAATCATGCCTCCCATTGGAGTTCGAGCCCTGGTTCTGTCAGCTTATGAGATCAATGTCACTTGGGTAGACATGTCTGCGTAAGTCTCTAATATTTATAACTCTGTATGTTTTGCTTTATAGAAACATTACTTTTTGTGTTGCAAAAAGATCTTAATGAAAGTCACTTAGGAGTTTATACTCATAAAATGCCTAAGAAAGTGAAAGCTATTGCATACGACGTCCCCCTCAAACACGATACCAACAATGCTACAGCAATAAGGCTCCAATCTAGATTCTCTTTCTGTAAATCTGCTATTTCAATATGACAGTGGCATGGAAAGAAGAATGGGCAAATAATGCATCATCAGCTGGAAATCTAGTTGAATAAACAACGCTCCATGCAGGCTATATAAATCATAAAATGAAACACTTAGTCATAACAAACAGATAACGAATCACGCAGAGGTGAATTGCAGCGAACTCAATGTAATAAAAAAAATACTGAGACAAACGACCATAATTATAATTTATCAATGCTCTACTTGAAAAATAATTACTCAGGGAGGATATGATACATTTTTATGGTTAGGCTGCCTGTGATATGATAACACTTTGGATTTTTAGGCCTAATGTGGAGGTATATCTATACATAATTATTACAAATAAGCATATGTGTTACTTCCTAAAAACTGAAGCATCACAATATTTTACCCACTGGCATTAAGCTTAAGACTATTATAGACTGTAAGCAATGGTATTCTATTTATATCAGTTAAAGTTACAATACCCTGATTTGGTAGGTGCTTGCGCGGCTGCTTCTTACAGATAATGTAGAGCTAACTTTGTACGTTGACTGCCTCATAAAATCAATCTATCCTGTATTAACTCACAGTGCTGTAGATGCTAGCTCAAATGCTCAAGGAAACGTGTAGTTTTAAAGGAGAGGGAGAGCTTCAGTTGAGTTTGTTAACGACACGTCAGCACAGTGAGGGCTATATTGTCCCCATGATGTCCTAAGAGAGTTAATATGTAACACTAGTAGCAACGGTGAATCCTGTATCTCTCTGGATAGAAAAAGCAGAAAAATTGTGTATAAAAAATATTGGTTAAAAGTGAAGAAATATATAACCAGTTTAAAAGACCCATGTACATAACAAATTAAGCTACTGGCCTTCTCTACCTTTCATAATCCTACACATGGATCTTTAATTAACTAAATAAGCTACTGGCATTTCATGCCTTTCATATTCATAATACTACACATGGATCTTTTAAACTGCTGTATATATTCTTCACTTTTAATCGACCTTTCTTATGCATAATTTTTCTGCTTTTTCTAGGGGGTCCAAGGACTATAAACTTGTGCCCCTTTCTCCATATCTCCACATAGGATTTTTCAGGAAACCAGGCGGACATAAAACTAATCAAGGACAAATTTGAGAGGGAGAGAAGTAAACTTATGTGACAGTCCATCATTGGGTTAGGCATGATTTGTGTAAATCTATCTTTTAATCAGTATAGTCTAACATGGGCTTATGTGTCCTCAGTAAGGAAGATCCGAACCAGAAGAGAGAATACTATCTTCGGTACCGACCACTGAGCCAGCAACAAGTTGGAGGCTCTGTGACGTCAGGAGGCACAAACACAGCATATATGGCGCCAAACTTCAAGGTCCAGAAATCTGAGTCTCAGCAGGGGTACAGCTTGGTGGGACGGCTGAGACCACACACGCGGTATGAGTTTGCTGTGATGGCTTCAGATGGTCAGCGCAACAGTACCTGGTCTATGATGGTCTGGAATGTGACGCAGGAAGCAGGTGGGTTAGATAAGATAAGATAAAGGAAGATAATACTTTTTTAATCCTCTACAGTTTAAAGCATTTTAATGTATGTCATCTTGCGGTATCCATTTGTCGATTCAAGCTGTTGCAAGATTTTGGATGAGAGAGAAAAGTAAGGGGAATGGATTAAAAAGTGTCTTTGTAGATCTATAGTTTGACTTTAAACCTGTCATGTCTCACAGTCAACAGACATACTTTACACTTTAAGATTTTTGCAAATTATTAATTTGCAACAATTTGAGAAAGGTAAAGAAAAAGGGGGCCACTCAGTCATCCAATTACCATTGTGTCTTTGCAGCCCCCAGCTCGGCGCCACGAGACCTGACTGTGATCATTGACCCAGATACCCCAGGTCAGGTGCTTCTCACCTGGCAGCCCCCGCTAGAGGCAAATGGTGTCATCACAGGTGAGAGGGAAAAATAGGGAAGCATAGGGGCAGAGGAATGGTGGGGGGAATGGAAGGGAGAGAGAGACAGACAGCCAGACAGCCAGACAGACAGACAGAATGAGATAGTATGTGATGTGATGTGATGTACAGATGGGGATGGGACAGATGGACAGTAAATGGGAGAGTTGTACTTATTTTACTGAGGTGCAAGGTATTAGAATGTATAAGCAACTTTTGACTCTTTCCTATTCTTTATTTTAAATTTCAGACTATGATGTTTCATACATCACATCAACCATAGATGGTCAACCACTGGAGCAAAGGGTGCAGGTGGAAGGGAGCAAACTCTCGGTGACGCTCAATACTCTATCCCCCGGCGTGACATATGACTTTTCTGTCAATGCCAAGAACAAGAAGGGAATCGGGCCGCCTCTCAGAGTGGAGGATTACCAGCTTCCTGGGGGTACAAAACTTCAATGGAACACTTATTAGAAATTCATGTATATTTTATGAAGATTTTCAGTAGCAACCAATATCTCTTTTTTTCTTTTTTGTTTGTTTGTTTGTTTGACATTGATTAAAAAAAGGTTGATATCTTACCCCTGTAGCTTCGACTCACACTTTTAACCTTTATCTTAGATCTTAGGAAGGAAAAAAATACAGTATATACAACTTTTTTCTGTAAGGATAATTCCATTGCATCTACTACCAGACCCAGCACCAGTTCCAGCCACCTTGACTGCCTCACGTGCTCCAAATGATCCAAGAGCAGCCATGCTTGTGTGGGAAATACCGCAGAAGGTTACAGCAAACATCCTAGGTGAATGCACAATACATTGAATACATTGGCTTATCATGAGGGTTGCAAGTTGAAGTGTTCTTAATGTTATTTTTCACTTGCTCATTAGTTTTTTTTGGTTTCTTAACGTTCATTGACATCAAATAGACTATCCTGTGGACCTAAGACCAACACATGCCAATTTTACACAGAGTAGCAATACCATGTCACACTTGCTTCCTCTTGCTATTAATTTTTTTTTGTTGAAAACTGTCATTCTTGCAGTCTATTAAACCCTACCTAGCCAATGAAATTTTATCTGAAGGCCTATGCCGGCACAGCTAGCTAGATTTAGGCATACTTTGGGTATTTAATATTTCTGTGCAGTGCGCTTATCTGAGGGTGCTTATGAAAGTGTAAAAAATAGCAGCAATTTGTGTTTTTCTGGGTCAAAATTTGTGAAAGTCTTTGTTTTAAATGTATGTTCTAGATTAATACAATCTTGAGCTGTTTGTGCTTTACTCACGAAACCATATCACTTGACGTGAATGAAATGTACTAGAATGTGTGTTGTCATTCCTGTAAATACAACTTGTTAAAGGAAAATTTTGTTGGATTGTAAGCAAGAGTTGACTTTATCAATTACAAAAAAGACAAAATCATTGAATTGCCCAAAAGTCTTGATATTAAGCAAGAATTTCCCTTCGGTAAGTTGACTTTAAGTGAACTCAGTCCTAATCCTTTTTTTTCCATTTATCTCAGGCTTTGTGATCCTATACACTGAGGACATGGGGAGCCAGCACGTACACTGGCAGGTTGAGTCTCGGCTCGGACAGGCACTCAGGATGGCAGTTATTGAAGGCTTGGAACCAGACACTTCCTATCACTTCAAGGTCCAGGCCCACACGTCCATCGGTTACGGGCCAGAGTCCAACACAGTTCTCTTCAAAACCCCGTCAGGTTGGGTTGTAAAGGATGCTCAGAGTTTGATTTATGCTTATGATAACTTATCAAAATGTTTGAAACGATAGTACATGAACACTCTAGGGAACATAAGTGAAAACACCAACTTATGTCATGATTGAGTTACGGTCTCTTTTCACGGATTTATGAAAGGTCACTGGAATGAAAAAGATCAATTCAATCGACTTAAGATCCAGTGGTTATCACTTTAAATTCCTAGTCAGCTAAATTTGCCTGGCAAGAAGTTTTACAATAATTAATTTTTAGCGATCAGTAAAACTGAAAGGATATTGGAATTAAATCTCATACATCAGTGTTCTACTTTGAATTGCTCTATAAATGATGTAGATTTTGATGCCATTTTAGTAAGTTAAATCTTCAGAAGACAGAAATTTCGAAATGTCAAAAAAAGTTCTTTCATTTAATTTTGTTCATCCAACCAGCAAATAACAAAATAGACTTGCGACCCGTAGAGCAGCCTCGGAATCTTCAAGCAAATGTTTTGTCGTCCACATCTGTGGTGGTCAGCTGGCAGGACCCTAGCATGGCCAGGATCTACGAAGAGGTGAGGATTATGTTTTAATTGATAAAAAAAAAGAATTTAGTTGACATGTGATCTACAAGTTTTCATTGTTTAACTTAACTGGATTTTTTAGGTGGTTCCTTCTTTCATGAATGATTTAAACTGTTTAGTGAAAAAAAAGGTACATAATTTAATTTTTTTTTAGGTTTGATACCTAGAGATAGATGAAGTATTTATTGACTTTGGTGAGTCTATTAAATCACTAGATGTTTTGTGTCTTCCCGAAATCTTTTTTTCTCTTTATTTTGTAATCAGGTCTGTGATCCTTGGAATTACTCGAGTTACACACATAACAATATTATGGCAGGACACAAGACCTTCTTTTGATCTTCTGTTTGATGTTATATTTACCTAAATTTTAGACTCACTATTGGTATGTGATAGTCTTTAAATCTCTTTGTTAATTCTTATGTAAAATAGAACATATAAACCATGAATGAGTTAAGTTGATCTCTATAATTCATTTTTCACAGATGGTTATAAGGTAAAACTCTGGGAGCCAGCCTTAAAGTTTATTGTATCCCTCTGACTGTAAAGAAATAACAAGGGAATTGGTGTTACAGAGTGTGTAAAAGTTTGTTTTACGTCTCGTCAACAAGGCTATGGCTATATTGTGCTCAGGATGTCCTACGGTGATTAATACATTATACTAGTAGCAGCGGTGACTCCATTACCTGTCTGAGAAGTAAAAGCTTTCATTTTTCACAGATGGTTATAAGTAAAAAATTGAAAGAGAGTGGAAATACTTATATAAATATTTGCAGAATCATTATTTTGAAACCATACCTCAATTGAAGATTCCAAGCCAAATTCCAAAAAAAAAAAAAATGAAAATAGATACAGTGGAATCCACATAAGGTAAAACTCTGGGAGCCAGCCTTAAAGTTTATTGTATCCCTCTGACTGTAAAGAAATAACAAGGGAATTGGTGTTACAGAGTGTGTAAAAGTTTGTTTTACGTCTCGTCAGCAAGGCAATGGCTATATTGTGCTCAGGATGTCCTACGGTGATTAATACATTATACTAGTAGCAGCGGTGACTCCATTACCTGTCTGAGAAGTAAAAGCATTAAAATTGTGCATAAACAGGTTGGTTAAAAGTTAAGTGTGTGTACAGCATTTTAAAAGTTCTATGTGTAGGGCGATCACAATTAAATTTTATTATACAGATCAATGTCCTTAGAAACCTCAGTATTCGCTTAGGACTAACATAAGTAATTATGCTCTCTAGTGGTTTGGAAGCCTGGTGCAACGGAAATAGCTTTTATAAAGCCATAGTTTATCTTAAACAGGGTTTACCTTGAAATATTCCACTGTATTTTATCTCTTTTTTATTCGGAAAATCTTCCTTTCCTTACCTTGGACTATCAACCTTGACTCAGGACGGCGAGGAGACTCTCCCCCCTGCCACCTATACAGTGCGCTATCGAGGTCTGGACCCTGAGCCCTCAGCTCTGACTCTGGTGTCGAGCCCTTTCCCCTCGCTCTACCTGCTGGATCTGGAGCCCCTGACTCGCTACGAGTTCTCGGTGAAGGTCCATCGCCAGGAGAAGGAGTCTCCGTGGAGCCAGCCCGTGGTTAACACGACGTTTGCTGCAGGTTAGACTGAATGTTGCTGCTGCATTCCAAGTCATATGGAGAGTGGAAGAGCTTTTTTTCCTCATAACTTGGTGCAGTTCCACTTTATGGAAAGGAATTAGTACCATTTCTTTTTGGATGGTTTTATCTCGTCCCTTTCAAATGCTTTTACAACTTCTTCAATACAAAGTATAGGAAATAAGATTTGGCCAATTAAATATTATAATTATCTGTGTCTTTTGTAAAACAGAGAGTGAGTCTTGCAGTATCTTAAAACTTTCTAAATGTAACTGAATGAAGTTTTGAAAAAATTCTCTTCATTCTTGTAGCAATCTTTCTAAGTGATTCAAGATGCAGTTCAGCTTCAGCCACACAAAAATCGAACATGTTTTATCAAGAGAAGCTGTTTAAAAAAGACATCCTTTTATGCAGACTTCTCACAGCCTCCTCTGAAACACACAAGTCCCTGTGCGCAGCGTCAGTGTCGACTTCACTGAGAGAAACAATCAAAGAGGCGGGATTTATCTCAGATAAATTCACTGCTCGCTGTTTCAGACTTACCGCAGCCACTGCAGCAGTGCACATGGGTTATGACCCTGGCGCCATTAGAGAATTAGGCCGCTGGAAGAGTCTAGATGCATTTATGCACGGCGTCGCATCAGAGATACTTTAGTTAGCCCAGGCCAATGAAAACTGAACAAGATCAATAAGAGACAAAATTAAATCAAAGCAAGTAGACTATGTGGGAGTAAGCAAGAGAGAAGAATAGAAAATATATTGGGTTTTATTTTCATCTCTCAAGAATTAAATATGTAAAAAGCACATTTATGTTGAAGTGAAATTGAAATAAAAATGGTGAGTGCATGTTTAAAAAAAAAACGAAAAGAAGAGCTCAAGTGTTTTTTTTGTTTTTTTATGGGGTCGGAATAAGGAAGACTTTTTTTTACATCATTGAATATGTGGCTAGATCTACTCATATAACATATTCAAGTTAAAAAAAAATTTCCACGATTAAAAAAAAAAAAAAATTTAAACATTGTATTTCCAATGTGTTATAAAAAGATTATGATCATGGCAGCTCAATCAGAACACTTAGATCTTTTCTCTCATTATTACCTTTATTTCGGCAATAAAACTTGATAACAAGTTTTCAACTAAAACTATTCTTGTAACTAATCAGAGATACAATTTATTTCTTAGCCAATTAAATGAAGCTTACAACTATTCAGCACATTTTACACACATTATGATTTTTAAGAAATAGCAGCGTTCATTTACAGAGAGCCGGTGCGATATGGAGTAAATAAGTAATATGTAGTGTAATTTTTAGATTGTTTGTAAATCTGTGGGCTCTGCGGTTTTCTATTCTTGAAATAATTTGATGAGTGTTCTCTGTACCTTGCTATCTTAACACTGACCTATCTGGCATGCCAGTGTTGATGGCATTACTAGATTGACATGTATTATACAGTCTATTCCCTTCTGTCTTTTTTTCCATCTTTTTATGTAGACTTCTCACAGCCTCCTCTGATAGCTGAAGTGCATGGGCGAGCCAACTCACCAGATGTGGCAGTTCTTACTTGGCAGCCCCACCTTGACTCCAAGATAAAAGGTGTGTGTATGTGCTACAGCATGTGTGATATTGGACACTATATGTCAATCTGTCATCTTTATCAGTTTTACATTCCCTAGATTTTCTAAAGAATGACACAAAAAAACTGGTGGACGGGCATAAATTGGAACTGTAAATCTCGCATTTCCCAGTTCAGAGCTTCTGAAATGATAAAAGAAGGCTGCAATACATCAAATTACTTATTTCATTATATTTCAAGAAGAATCATCTAAGAATTCTTTAAAAATGTTACCTATAACACCTTATTCCCCATAGTCAGCTTGAGTCGAATTATAAATTTGTTTAAGGGGAGGGACAGATCCTGAAATGGTCAGTAAGGTGTCTGATAATCAACTTCCTGATTTTATTTTCTGAAGTCAGTTCATCCATTTGTGTGGACATATTCATTATCCACACAACTCCTCCAAACCTCTTTGGACTTTGAGACATGATCGTCAAGATAATACATTAACATTTTTGTAAGCCTGGTTTTCCTACACGCTACAAGTACATGTCAGAGCTACAAGTGCGGTTGCTATAACTCTCTATTACCTTTTAAGGATTTGAAGTAAATGGTGTGAGTATTGAAATGTGTTTTCCATAGCTTTCATGAAGTTGATCGTATCGATGTCAGTCATTTTGATATATTACTGTTTCCATACTAGATGAAGGTCAAATAAATGTTATGTTAACATGGTGAAGGGGATGCAGTACAATGGTTTTAATTATATAACTATTGTGGATTATCACTCTGTTAGGAAAGCTAAAGTGATCAGCTCAAATAGAACCTTGGTATACTTACTCTGTTTTTTGTGTGGCATTAGTTCATATTTTTCAGATGTCATCCCTGGAATCTGTTCAGGAGATAGCCTTGTTCTTGAAGATGATGATTTTGATGAATTTTTATCCTTGACCTTGACAATTTTCATTAATTTATCAGCACAAAAAAAAATAACCTAAAAAGATTAAACAAGTAAATAAATATCTTGTTATTTTTTCTTCTGTGTAGAGTACGTAGTCATGTACACAACAGACAGGTGGAAGTTACAGAAACAGTGGCAGCAGAAGGCGGCAGTCAGCCAGAACGTGAAGCAGCAAACTTTCCATGGCCTGCGCCCCGAGACAACCTACTACTTCTTTGTTCAGGCCATGACGGACCTGGGCTTTGGACCAAGATCAAAGGTTGTGTCCTACACCACACCAAAAGGTATTAAGTTATTGAGAGTCTTTGGACCCACATAATGTTCAAGTAATGAATCCTACTCTTACACTGAATCTAATCAATGGCATATATTTTATTGCCCTTTAATACACTTTTTTCTATGAAACTTATTGTTCAGTTATAATGCTGCCTTGTACTGAGTAATGCAAAGTCAGTTCCATACTGTTACAGTGATCTTAAAGTTGTTCATACCTGCATCATTTTCAATCAATTCCTTTCAGAATTTTTAAAAGATATTCCTGGTAGATCTACTGTTGCATAAGTCTATAAATGTGGAAGCAAAATATTTGCAAAATAAGATTGTTATGCTTATTCAGAGACAATTTTTTTTAGATACTTTAACTGCTATATGATATCCATTAGAGTTGCATATTTTTTACTTGTATCAGTTCAAAGCCTACTCACAACTCTGAATCTCTTGTAAAATTATCTAGAGCGTGGAAAGATTATGAAATCATCCTAAACCATCCCTTCTCAAGGTATTTACTTTGTTTGAGAGTGCAGGTAGCTTGGTCGGTTAGCACTCTGGACTGATGAGCCATAGGTCTGATGAGTGAATTTAGCAAGTGCCTCTGTCTATATATAAGATTCATAGGGATGTTTGTTTGATGCTTAACGTCCAACGTCAGTGCTATATAGGCTATATTGTGGACGGATCCCAAGACCAACATCTGAAAATTTTATCTGCTGACAGTGTGGGGAGACCTGGACTCCAGTCTCAGCGGGTAGGGAAGGAAAACCAATGAAATAAATTTTTGACCGAATGTGAGATTAGAACTGCAGACCTCCCAGTTGGGAGACCAAGGCGCTACCATTTGAGCCAGTTTGCTTCCGGTTCTTACGAATACCTTGGGTACATAAAAATAATAGAAAGTATATTTTTTCTCAAAATTTACTTTGTTTTGGGCAGAGAAGAAAAGCTTTCCCAAGCTGAAGGTCCCTGAGATGCTGAGTGTGAGGGTCATGTCTTCAAGCTCTGCTGTGGTCAGTTGGCATGACTCTGGCGCAACCAGGAGTATGGACAAGGTTGGTTGGTTAGTTGGATGATTGAGACCAGGAGTATGGACAAGGTGGGTTTGTTGGATGATTGAGGGCAGGAGTATGGACAAGGTTGGTTGGTTATTTGGATGGTTGAAACCAGCTGGAATATGGACAAGGCTGGTTGGGTTGTTCAGACCAGGAGTATGGACAAGGTTGGTTGGTTGGTTGGATGGTTGAGACCAGCAGGAATTTGGGCACGGTTGGTTGGGTGGTTCATGCCAGGCGTACGGACAAGATTGGTTGGTTACTTGGGTGGATGAGACCAGGGGTATGATTAAGGTGGGTTGGTTGGTTGAGACTAGGGTCCGTATGCAGCTCTCACGATTATTTTTCAACATAACTAAGCTAAGTAAAAATCGCAACTGCTACACTTAAGTTGATGTTATGTTTGAGACCAGGAGTATGGACAAGGTTGGTTGGTTACTTGGGTGATTGAGACCAGAAGTATAGACAAGGTTGATTGGGTGGTTGAGACCAGGACTATGGACATGTGGGTTGGTTGGGTGGTTGAGACCAGAAGTATGGACAAGGTTGGTTGGTTGGGTGGTTGAGACCAGGAGTATGGACAAGGTTGGTTGGGTGGTTGAGACCAGGACTATGGACATGTGGGTTGGTTGGGTGGTTGAGACCAGGAGTATGGACAAGGTTGGTTGGGTGGTTGAGACCAGTATATGACTATGGACATGTGGGTTGGTTGGGTGGTTGAGACCAGAAGTATGGACAAGGTGGGTTGGTTGGTTTAGACTAGGGTCCATATGCAGCTCTCACAATTATTTTTCAACATAACTCTGCTAAGTAAAAATCGCAACTGCTACACTTAAGTTGTTGTTATGCAACTGCTTTTATGAAGCTCGTGTAAAGTTAAGCTATCCTAAGCATGACTTAGCTAATGATGGACATTTTCGCTGACCCAGAGTAACCCTTCAGACACGCACGCATACACACTTTGCTGCAGATGCAGCTACATTAGATCTAGGCTTATAGATCATTAAATCTTTTAAATTTTGGTTGAATTTACGCCTGTACAAAGGGTTTTTCTGACTTTCTCAAACTCAGTAAGTGAAGGTGCCAGTTGCATCAAACTTAGCGCTCCTCACAATAAAACTTACTAAGCTAATGTAGAGTGGCATACGGGTCCAGCAGTATAGACAAGGTGGATTGGCTGAGTTGTGGCAAAATGGTTGGTTTGTTCAGGACATTGATTGGTTTATCAATTGGTTGGTTGGCGAATTGGTTAGCTAGTTGCTCAGAGTTGGTTGATGGGTTAGTTTATTTAAGGGCATCTGCTCATAAATACAGCCATTTTTATTGAAAAATAAATAAAATCTTAATTTTGTCGGAAAAAAAACGAGATAAAAATTAATAAACTTGCGGCCATCTTGTTTTTTTTACAAATTTTAGTTTTTTTCCCTAAGGATTTTTTAAATTTGGTGTGCATGCACTGAAAATAACTATACTAATTTGTGTAGAGGGATTAGTATATTGATCAAGTATAGTAAGGTCTAAAAATTGTATTCTGGGAATTACTGGTAAGAAAACAAGGAATTTAATTCAAACTCAGATAATGAGTTCGGATATCGACCGTTACAATGATATATAACTCTATAGTGGTCACAACTTGTGGTCAAATAAAATGTCCAACATGAAATGAACAAATTTTGGGGTGGGGAGTCATGAACAAAAATGTGAAAAAAGATAAATTTGTAACTGCTTGCAAGCTGTTTTTATTATGTTTCTTTATTCTTGAATAACTAGAAAAGGCAATGAGACTGTGAGAAGTGGAAATTATCAAAATTTACCTGCAGATGCCCTTAAATGGTTGTTTGGCTTGTTCATTGGTTGGTTGGTTGGCTGGCTAGAGAAGAAAAGTTTTCCAAAAAAATGAGACTGTATCGTCTGCTTTTGTTGAGACTTGTAAATGAAAAAACAAAATTTTGCAGACTTAGAACGACAGTGACACTAACCTCACTTTACTGTAACTTGAAACCATATTAGCATCCTGTGATTCATGATTTTTTTCAAAGTAATGATGTGAGATTTAACACTCTAAAAATGGTTATTTATTTGAATTCAGAGTTGTGAAAAAAACATATATTTAAGTTTTCCTATATGAATTAAACTTTGATATCTCTTCAGAATGACAATTAAAAATACAACAACAAACTATTAAGAAAACATAAATATAATGCTAATAAGCCTGAATATCATATCTGTGCCATTTTTTTTTTACACATCTTGTGGTGTTCAGATTTTGATAATTTGAAGAACAGAGGCCCATATTTAAACATTTTGGAATTCCTGCTAAAAAATATGGGACAAATACAAACACATACTTCTAACCAATTGTACATAAACAAAGTACATAATTTAAGATAGTTCTCTATCTAGTGAATACTAGATGTACAGCAAAGTGCTAAATAGAATAAAAAGTAAATTGGAAAGATGAAAACTCTGTTCTGAGACTATGGGCTATTGTAGTAGACTGTTATAGATGTAATTATTAATATCTAAGTTCTGATATCTTTAGGGTAGAGAAAATAAGACATAAAGTTAGGTGTATGAACATCCTCTAATCATCATTTTTTTAAAGAATTGATATGGCAGGTCTAGAGTGCTGCATACTTTGGATATGAACATTCTCAATTTCTCTTCTTTTTTTTCAGGGTGGATTTGACAGATCTAAAGTGCCGCGGACGTACACTCTACGATACCGTCGGATTAATACCCGTCTTCCAGGACACGGGGGCTACAAGATGGTCTGGCCGACCTTTCCCTCCATCTTCCTTCTGAATCTCATCCCAGGGAGTACTTATGAGTTCCAGGTTCGTGTGAACCGAGGGTTCCATCAGTCTGAGTGGAGCAAAGTTGTAATCAACACCACACTGGAGGCAGGTGAGCAATGTTTAGTAAATAAGAATCCTTTCATGATGTTTCAATATTATCCTTTCCTGAACACCTAGAAAATGTCCCGAGAGGCAGATGAGGAAAGTTCAGTAACTAGCTTTGGAATGAATTCTATGATGTATTCAACAATATCCTTCCTTGAACAACCAGGAAAATGTTCCCTTCCGCATTCTAGTTCTAGTCCCAAACGGTTGTATTAATCATAGCTAGCTAAGATGCAGGCCTGGGGTAATGTGGCCTCACAAGTTTAACCAATTTATTCTTCCTCTAATCAGCCCCAGGCTCTCCCCCTCAGAATGTGAGAGTGACCATGGCCGGAGATGATCCAACCTCGGCCCTGGTAACCTGGCAACCCCCAGAACTGGCCCATGGGAACATCACAGGTAATCGAACTGGAATCTTAAATAAGCTTTATGTCTATTGGGTTTCTTAAACTTAAAGAATCATGTATGTAAATAGGGGTATTAGCCGAGACTGGAACCTCTAAACACTCTCTCCTCATTGAGAGTACCTTGGACAACTATGGTATACCATATACCAGACCCTTGCACGGTATCTTATGTGATTGAAATCTCAGAGACTTCATAGCCCATTCTTCGTCACTTACATCTTGTTCTAGAAGAAAACATACAAAGGATTGAGACACACTTTCTGCGCAGACTTAAGTGAAGTATCAATTTTTTAGTTTTACTTCAGCTCAAGTAAATATTCAACCACCAGAACATTTTTACCACAAAATTGTCATTGTTTATTTCGTTTTAACTTTCTAAATGTTATTGTTTCTTTGAAAAACTTTTAGATAAAGTTTATATTATATTTATCTGTAATGCTGACTAAAATTGACAAACTCATTGACTGGCTTGGGAGTCCAGGCTACCAGGTGTACTACGGCACAAAGAAGGGCAAGCTCTCCGGCCTGGTCAACCTAACCCAGTCAGAGCTGTCTTACCGAGTCCAGCTCCTGAGGCCGCAGAAAAGCTACCACTTCAGTGTGGAGGGCTGGAACAAGAAAGGCCCCGGCCCACTTGCTGAGCCCGTCAAGTACCGAACACCAAGAGGTCAGTCCAACTCATAGAAACTTAACCTTTTCATATTACGAGGGCAGGCTGATAAATAAGGGCCGTTTTTGAATAACTTTTTTATTTGAAGGACTACAGAAGCAAGTTACACATCAAATGAAAGCTTAGAGTCTCACCTATCTGATGAACTATCATTTTTCAACATAGTCACCATCGCGTTCAATACAGAGGCGCCAGCGTTGTACAAGTTTTCGCACTCCGTCGGCGAAGAATTCTGGTGTCTGGGATCGGCACCAAGAGCGAACATCCGCCTCAAATTCTGCATAGGTTTGATAGTGATTTCCTTTGAGATGTTTCTTCAGCAAAGGAAATAAGAAAAGGTCAGACAGGGCCAAATCAAGACTGTATGGCGGATGTGGTATGGTAGGAAGTTCCATCTGCTGTAAAGCGCACTGGGTTTGGCGACTGGTGTGTGGCCGAGCATTATCGTGCTGGATGACAACGTCTTTGACTTTGTCCTGTCGACCCCGTCTGAGCACCAACAGAAGGTAGACGAAATGATTGTTGCAAATAGAAGAGTGAAACAAAGAGACATTGCAAATGCGCTTGACATTTCAAAAGAACGAGTTCATCACATTATCACAGTCCACCTTGGTTACAGGAAAGTCTCGGCAAGATGGGTACCGAGACAGCTCACTGTGGAAATGAAGGCACAGAGGAAAACGATCTGTACTCAACTGTTGGAAAGATTCACTCATGACGGCGAGCGTTTTCTGCGGAGCATCATCACTGGTGACGAGTCTTGGGTGCATCACTATGACCCAGAGAGCAAGATGCAGTCTATGCAGTACCGACACAAGAACTCTCCAGCCCCGAAGAAGTTCAAAGTCGTCGCATCAGCTCGAAAGGTTTTGTTGACAATATTCTGGGACATGGAAGGTATCGTCCATATTGAGTTTTTGGAGCAAGGCACAACGATAAATTCAGAGAGATATGTGTCAACTCTGCGTGCATTGGCGAGCCGACTCAGACGGGTTCGACAGGACAAAGTCAAAGACGTTGTCATCCAGCACGATAATGCTCGGCCACACACCAGTCGCCAAACCCAGTGCGCTTTACAGCAGTTGGAACTTCCTACCATACCACATCCGACATACAGTCCTGATTTGGCCCCGTCTGACTTTTTCTTATTTCCTTTGCTGAAGAAACATCTCAAAGGAAATCACTATCAAACCTATGCAGAATTTGAGGCGGATGTTCGCTCTTGGTGCCGATCCCAGACACCAGAATTCTTCGCCGACGGCATGTGAAAACTTGTACAACGCTGGCGCCTCTGTATTGAACGCAATGGTGACTATGTTGAAAAATGATAGTCCATCAGATAGGGGAGACTCTAAGCTTTAATTTGATGTGTAACTTGCTTCTGTAGTCCTTCAAATAAAAAAGTTATTCAAAAACGGCCCTTATTTATCAGCCTGCCCTCGTACCTATTCTTTTTTATTTTTTAAGGTAAAAGCTTTGATATGCATTATTAAAAAATGGAGTGTGTGCAGTTTAATGCAAGATTGTGCTAGCCCAAGAGCATACCAATGCGCATAACATATGTGCAGTGGGATGGGAAATGGTTAAGCCCACTGCAAAACACACTTCCAATATCATTTTTAAAGGTTTTATTTATGTAAAACCTTTATTGATGTGTTGTGGTAAAGCCTCCACGTAAAAAACAACAAAAAAACAATATGATTTTAGATACTTGTCTCCGAATTCAGAAATGAATGATTTGGAGCAATTACATGACTGGAAATTTGCCCAAAGTAAGCAAGTTACATTAATAAGCTGTTTAAAAGAAGACATTTAAAAAAAATGATTTAGTTAGAATTGGATGATGCACGGTGACATGCAATAACTATATGTCATTTTATAATTGAACTGCATTTTTTCTTGGTAGATAAATAAGTTATTTCCCTCTCCCTATCCCTAGTAAAAACATTGGGGAAAAAAAGTTATGGTTGGAGATTCTCTGTATACCGATGAATACAACACTCTCACTACTAGTATTTTCTAGTTAAGAATGTGCTCAATAAAGAGTGTAATATGCAGAGAAAAAAATCAGTCCTTTGGTTTAGTACTAGATGTTTTAATATCATGTGAAACATATAATTTCTTATATATAATTTATTTTTTTCTTTGCATGGCAAAAAAAAGGAATCTACAATTGTGTTCATAGCATTTATAAAATGCATTGTATTTTTCTGTTTCCAGTTATAGGCGATCCCCCAACAGATGTGGCGATCAGACCCTCTGAAAATCCCTATAATGCCATCATAGACTGGAAACCACCGAGTCCTGCTGGTAAAAGGATAAAATGTAAGTTAAAATAAATTCAAGTTTTATTGTCTTTCTCTAAATGTATGCATTACCTTAACTTCTGCTATACATGCAGGTGGTTGGGTAATACATTGCTGGGCCGCCAGTTTTAAAGTCATAAGCTGTTGGAATCAATTGTGAATGCAAAAGTGAATTTATACTTTTTTTTTCTTCCTTGTCGTTCAGACTACACTGTGACCTACCACACAGAGGACGGGAGGCTGCTGACCATAGAGCAGGTAGAAGGATCTAAGCACACAACAATATTGAAGAGCCTTCAACCATCCACTACTTACCACATGAGGGTACAAGCACATTATCGTCGAGGTGCCGGCCCTCACTCAAACACAGCCAAGTACAGCATACCCAAAGAACTTCTTTAGTTTAAAACAAACCGGGAACAAGAACAACAAAACAGTTATAAGGAACAACAATAGTATATTCACTATGTAGTTCAGCTGAGGGTCACATTCTTATTCCATGAAAAAATAGCTCATTTTTAAGGCGTGCATCAAGTATTAGCTTATATTTTTTTTAACAAACCCAGACACCAAATTTGACAAAAGGTAAAATTGATGGTAAACTAACTCAGGGAAACGATTAATATTGAAAATCATGCAAATAAGCATGTAATGAACTACAAGGCATCTTGAGTAAATGGTTAATGAAATATTTTTTATGGTTGTGGCAAAATGGTTTCTCACATCTCATAGCACTATTCATGTAAGCATATCTTCAAATGTTAGGTACCTTATGGTTTTCGTTTCTTGTCAAGCTCATGTCTTCTCTAGATGTTTCGTTGTTAAGAGTTGATTTTGAAGAACATGTCTTTTGATTTCCATCAATAAGTGAGCTTTAAAAAAAATATTTTTTTTAACCTCTGTTTTTTCTGTCTTTTTTCATGTTCTTAATGGCTCTCTCCCAATTCAAATCTCATACATTCTTCATGTGGATCATATACAATGACTGTTGTATTTTTTTTTTCTTTTACTGCCTAGCGTGCGGTTAATTTTGAAACGAACAGCTCAGCTTTTGCTAAGGAGAAGTTTGACTTGTTTGAATTTCTCGAATTTGAAGAACATTAATTTCGCCCATCACTGAATCAGTTTGACTTGATGCAAGTGCTGTGAACACTGCATATTTACATTTTCACCCATTTAGAATGTTTTTTCCTAGGCCTTAAGTAAACTGAATTCTTATTGCACTCTGCAGTATAATTGAAAGGTCAAATATATAATTTTTTGGCCATACGAGTTGGAAAAAGGCATACACTGCTATATCCATCCCCTTGCCAAAAACACGATTTTGTTCATAACAAACCCTTTTTTATTTGCAACTTTTATGCAACTCATGTGCTTGTCCTATTGAAACACTGTTATTTGACTATTTTTCATTGCATGCTTAGGTTATTTTTGAGTATGCCTTTATTCCTTTAAATTTAAGATCTGATAAATGTTTGCCTTTTTTGTACAAAACTTTTTACTTCCCTTTTCAGTTTATTGTTTAATTTTACATCTGCTTATCTTTATTGCAAAAAAAAGTTGACGTATTATTTTGGGGGTAAAACATTTTTTTAATATATTGATGAATTAATGTACTTTCCCATAACTGAACTAGCAATAATTTTAAATATTTGGTATGCTGTTTGGGACTTCAAAGTCAGTCACGCTGTAAATACTATTATTTATAAAGGTTAGTTTCTTAGTTTGAAAAATCAAGATAATTAACTAGTATTATCTCCACTTATAATGAAATTGAGAAATGAGGTGTCAAAGTTTAGAGTTCCTATTAGCTTTAATGGCAAAAAAGAGTTGCAGGTTGCTTTTTTTGTGTGTGTCCATTATTAAACTGAAAGAATGATCTAACTTAAATATTTTGGATTAATAAAGCTATAATCAAGAGAAACACAGTGGAATTTTAAACCCAAAATTTGAATTTACAAAAAAGGACGAAAATGGAGTTTGAGCATTTTTCCGGTGTAGTACTCAAAATATTTTTCGTGTAGCATACATTGCATTTTTTTTCTTTGAAAATTCATGATTCTCTGTGCCAGTGAGGGGAAAGCAGTTAATCCTTTTCAAAAGATGCATTATATTTTTGTTACTTTAATACCTCATTATCTGGTATGTGAGTCATAAAGGCAGGTTTAAAAACTATGTCAATAAACTAAATTTTTTTTATATTTGTAAATGAAGAAAAAAATGTAAATTTTTCCAATGAGAAAAACGTTGAGAACCTTTTTTTGTAAGGCATATTTACTACCATGAGTAAATTTACTTGTGGCAGCTTCAATCAAAATGTAAATAGTTTACACGGACATTATATAGAATTTTTAACCATTTACATTTTTAAAGTCAATCTCTTAGGATGTGTTTTTTTGTTGGTAATTCACTTTGAAGATATTATGACAAATATTTCTGTTTTTTGGCATTTTTTAAAATCCATAAATATTTTTGTCATACTTTATACTGCACCTACTTCTAAAAAATTTTACAAACTTCTGAAATCAAAGAATTCTACCCTGTTTTGAACTAAATGGTATTATACATTTCATATACTTTATTTTCCTAAATTTTTATAGACTTTTTTTTAGTTAAAAGGGGTACATTGGTGTGACTAAACAAGATAGGCTCAGTAACACGTGAAACTCGGGGTATGGTGGAAACCATGGAGGATCTAGGTATCTCCGATGGTTCAGCCATGTCGTAAGAAGCAGTGACTACCAGTATAAGCACCAGCTACCGACTGGATTTCACAAAAACTAGACCAAGAGGCCGTCCACCCAAGAGATGGTCCAACAACATCTGGGACCTCTGTGGTTTCCCTCTTCTACAGTGGAGAGGAGAGCAAGAAACAAAGACCAGTGGAAGGTGAATGTGTTTGCTGGACGGCTAGGGGTCATAGAGTCCAATCAGTCAGTAAGGAAATGTTGTTCAAAACTGTATTAACACTTTTATATGTATAGATTTTGAAGCACTTGCACTATTTTTCTATTAATAAGAACAGAGGTTATGTGTATGTCATTCTCAGTACTTATGTTTTTTAAATCAACAGTTTACTCTTTTTTAAGCAGAAATTTACATCTGTATATATACATCAAAACATGTTATGTGAATATAAAAAAATGCTCACATATTGCTATCTCTTTGTATGTTTTTTTCTTTTTGTTTGTTTGTAGCCCTTGAAATGAGTCAATTTTATGAGCAATAAAGTAAATTTCTATCGTGAAAAGTAAATAAAGTCTCGGATCTTACCATTAGCCATGCTTGGTGAGAACAGAAACTTAAACAAGTAAATAATCAGTATTAATTAATACAACCACCATGATTATTTGAGATTCTGTTCATTGCACTGTTTCCATTGATCAAAGAAAACAGGGACCAAAATATTTTGAAAAAGTTGTGGGCAATTTTCGTGTTGTTTTTCTCATTTGGTCAACACTGTAAGCTGCTGAGATATTTATTAAAAATAGATTACATGACTACCAGGGCTAGTCGTACTAAACTTTATTCACAAGACATGCTTTCATAAAAATACTTTTGATGTTTAATTCTTTTTATAGAACGTTTAAAATACTTATTGTCTGACAGGTATGAATTTCGGTGACTGTACAATGACTAAAAAAAAATAAGCACTTCAAAATCTGAATGGGGAGAGTGAGTTTATTTTACGGCACGTCAGCACGGTAACGGCTATGTGGTGCCCATGATGTCCTAAGACATTTAATGCATTATACTAGTAGCAACGGTGACTCCTTTATCTCTGAGTAGTGAAAGCATAAAAATTATGCGTAAAAGGTTAAAAGTGAATGGTATATACAGTAGTTTAAAAGATCAAAAAGATCAATGTGTAGGATTATCACAGTTAAAATTTATTAAATACACCAATGTCCTTCAGGTACCCAAGAAGGCGCTGATGACTAACATAAGTAAATATGCTCTCTAGTTGCTTGGAAGCCAGGTACAAATTTCTTTCCCGGTAAAAAACCGGATAATCAACCAGAATGTGACTAATAGACAATTGACAGTTGCAGGTTTGACACAGTGGAGGTTCTTCACCTCTCAGTAGAAATGCGTGAGTAAGATGAGAGTGTCTAAGGCGGACTCGATCGAGTACCGCCTGGTCTCGTCGTCTTGCCTGAGAAATTCCTGGCCAGTGACCTAGATGTAGTTGGACACAGTGTAATTTGTTGGTTGTCATATTGCTCCATCGCGCTTTCCAGTTTTCTCTTATAAACGTGTGTATAATTGGCTTAGCATCGGATGCTAGTATTTGTTCAAGTTCAAGCCCGATTTTGGAGATATCCAGCAGAGAACAATTTTCTTACCATTTTTCTGAATTTCGTGAATTTTTTCTAGTATTTAATAATTTTAGGATTTTCGGAGTTTGCCTCCCCCACCGCTTTCACCAGAGAGAGCGAGTCAGAGAGGATTAAAAATGTGTCTTTTCTTTAGGTGGAGACAGAGCCGAATGCCATGCACAGGGCCAATGCCTCCGCAGTAAATACTGACGCCTTCGCACTCACCCCGCAGCATTTATCTGCTGGGGATGAGTGGCAGGCAGCTCCGACACAGGTCTCATCTTTAGACCCGTCAGTGAAAAGTAGATAGTGATCGGAATGATGACAAAAATCTGATAGGACTTTGTCGATTGCAATGTGGGTGTTGTTGATAATTTTAAGTGTTATGAAACTAACAGGTGTTTTTCTGCCCCCACAGGAACAGTCTAGCACATTATTAATTACTTTAGATTGTTTTAACAATCAGTTAAAAAATATAGTGTACTACTATAAGTTGAATAATTGAAGGGAAACGCATCAGAGGAAAACAACAAGAAAAGGTAACGAACGGACTCACAAATGGCTAAACCTAGGGATAGGACTGAAGCACCAAAACCAGAGAAGGGTCGGGAAGTGTCGTTAAGTCGTAAGATTGCCATTGCTGCAAAGCACTCAATGAAAGGATTATCTGCCATCCCTAATTTTTACTAAAAATATGATTTATGAAATTTTAGCGAAAACTAGTAGTAGTAAAAGAAATATGATTATGACAAAAGAAGCGTTTTCGAGCTTCGCTATTAACAAAATACGGTATTGCTGACTTTGCACTTCACTTTCATCGTGTGCACAAAATAATGTTTTGCTGACTTAAATATCTTCACATTTCCGAAATCAGTTTTCTTTGTCCTAGAAATAAGAACAAAATAATGACATGAAAGTAAATATACCTCTTATCTGTATAAAATCTATAGACTCAGAACATATTGATTACCTCCCGTAAGAGAGTGATTTTATTCATTGTTATTGAAAGTGAAATTCATTCCTTAAAAAATGTGATATTAACAACTCACCATTCATGGGTAGTTCAGACAAGATATGTTTATTTGCTTTGTTTTCTTAGACACTAAGGTTTTGGGCTTGCATTTTATCCAGTTTATTGATTCAGCAAGTGTGGTAAAAAATATGATAACATAATTTTACTGACGATGAAAAAAATGTGGTAAACTACGTTTTTTTTTACCAGAGAGGGAGAAGGTTGTGTATTTCTTAAAAAGTAGCCAAAAGAGAGGTCTCCACAGCATGCCATACAGACGTGTTTTGAACATCTATCCAGTGGAATACAAGCTTGCAGTAAATTTTCTCCTAGATCCATATGTTAGAAAAGCATGTTACATCCTATTGAACAGCATCCAAAAAGCATCTGCTTTTGTAATTGAGAATGGGATTAGACTGCACTGGATAGACTGAAAGCTGTGTCTTCTATTGCTCTAGGGATCTTTACTGCGTCCAAACCCTGCGCGTATACAAACATACCATTTTTTACCACAACTATAGTGAAAACTACGCAAGTCGAGTGCAATTCTGAGTGGAATACTATATTGTAGTTGCCTTGAAAAAGAACTTTTATTGAGCTCTAAGCGACTGTATTAAATCTTATTGGTTTTCACACTATTATACACCACATTCGGATTATTTCACTGTTTGTTTTTTTCTTTCACTTCACCGCAAAGATGACTTAGGACTTTGATGAGAGGAAAAGCAGTTAAGATTTGATTTTTTTACGTTTGTAGAAACAGTGCACGCTACTGAATCGGTATGTTTCTTCAACTAACGGCGACCAATGAGAATGAGATGTAGACAATGGTGCTGGCTCTTGCAGTGTGGCAGCGGCTAAACCGCCGAGAGCGGGCGGGGCTCGCGGTCCAGCGGATCTATGCTCAGCTCGCTCGCCTCCCTGTAATGCGGGGATCTTAACGGGCGGCGCGGGTTCAGGAAGTCGAAACGGTTAAAAAACTCTTGCATCAGCCAGGACAGTCCCAAATTTATGATACTCTGATTTGGACAAGAAAAACAAGGAAGGCAAGCAGTTATAGATATTTTGAAACCTGCAAGAGGCAACATTCAAGTTACATCAATACCCAATTTATAAGAGTATAATGGATTTGTATGTACATGTAAATTATAAGCATTATAAAACAGGTTGCGTTACTTTACTACATGTATTATTTTTTGTCATTGTTTTTTTGTTGTTGTTTGTTTGTTGTGTTTTTTTTTTCCTGTTTTTTTTTTTGGGAGGTGGGGGCGGGCGGGTGGGTTATTGCTTTGATCTTTGTAAAAACACAAACATTTGTTCCATTCGGGACTGCCGAACTCTCGTTTTGACTTCGTGTCAAATATAAGCGCTTGTCTTAAATATAACCTGTTTTATAATGCTTATAATTTACATACATTTTGTTTAGCCACTATTCTGTACCTGCAAAACCTTTTTAAATACTTTAAAAAGCACTTTTCGAACACGATATGTCGTAATTGAGATGCAAGTGCATCTAAAAACTAGTTAAAGAGTTGTAAAATTAATCTTGACATTGGGGTACGAGAATGTGTTAAGACCCTGCTTTATAATTTCAATCACACACCAAACAAAGGATATGCACTGAAACCTAGATCTGTTACAAGGGTTGCTAGAGAGTAGGTTGTGGTACTGCACTGAAAACATTATTAAGTAGCGGTGGTGATTTTCAGCAACGTGGTTTATCGTTGTGAGGAAAATGTGAGCGCCATTATAAATTCTCACCTGTAATTGAATGAAATAATAGTTCAGTACAACGCGAAATCGTAGGGTTTCTCTACTACATTTTTTGTAAAAAATACCGTTGGCTTATATCTGTTTTTTACAAGATCCTAGCAGAAATACTCTTTAATATTAGCACACTACACAATAATTCGCCCATCCCACGCCAACCCCAATATCCCTGCGAGATTTATGGGTTTACAGCCATTTAAATTAGGAAATGATCAGAATAAAATGAGTCGAATAGACATCACAACTGTAATGATCGTTATCTTAAAAAACTTTTCTTTGAAGCGATAAAAATAGGAAATAATCATTCGGATGCAAAATGTTTTTATTCTTTATCTTTATTCTTGACCAAATGAAACTATAATCACTCCCAAATAAAATGAATGCCCGATTCACTCAAGAGTATGAAAACCTTATAATGCATATTAACATGCAATGAGTAAACACCCCAGTCATTTCCCCTTACTAACATCTTGAAAAGCAGCGCCATCTATTTAAAGGTAAAAAAAAAATGATTGCGCCACAACACTTTATTTTACATTCATATGTAAAAAGAAATGTCCCACTTCATTCCTTTCACTTATTTTTGAGCCGAGATCACACGAAAGTGATCATGATTTATTTCAAGTAGTGATTTATCATCACCAGCATTGCCCCTCCACCCTTGGAAGGATAGCAATTTTTATCTTGGGCACGTTTACATTGTTGACTCCATTCATAGCATGTTTTAAGAAATAATTGTCATTAAAAAAAAAGAACCACATGCAGGAATTGCAAGCAAGCTTTAACGGAGAGATATTGAGTACGTCATCCTTAAATAGCCAAAAGAATACCCACAGCAGATCATTTGAACGCGATAGAAATTACTCAGTGTAATATTACCATTTCGACAAAAAAAAACCAAAACAATTTGAACAAAATGTTTGTAAATCAAATATATATTAATTAGTTAATATTAACAAATAATATGAGTAAATATTTCATTAAGGATTCAAATATTGAACAGAGGACTTTACTCCAGTACTCACAGTCTCTATAATCTGTCTGTATGACGGCACAGTCCGCTCTTGGTTCTCCTGCTCCAGGTCAGCGTCCACCAGGTGCCAGGGTAGAGCACTGCCGTCTCGGCGGCCGTAGGCTAAGCGTTTCTCCTATCGCAGGGAGACATTGAAAGGAAACACAACATTAGACCTAAAAGATGATCCATTTCACCTCTCTTTTGGTTTCCTGAAAACGAAAACTACATAGAGACAGATGCACTAGTTGAACTGTAACCCCGGGCCTCCTGCACGTCAGTCCAGACTGAAAAACGACGTCAGTTATGGGAAGACTGATAGCTAACGATCTCAAAATACTGATGGTAATATTTTTGTGGTTTTTAACTTTTGTTTTTCACCTCTATTTTTTAGCTGCGACCCAGAACACCTATGAAAAAATTACAGAATTTTACACCACCCCGATTATTTTGTTTATGTGCGAAAAATCGCGTCAACTAAAAATTAATATACATTAAATAGAGGCATATTATTACACTTATCCAAACCAAGCACTTGAGGTGCAAACTGACCAGCTCACCTTTCTGCGGGCGGCTCCTATGCTGCGGTTGCTTTGGTCAGAGCGCACGGGTCTGCACACAGATGCCTCGTCCAGGTCGGTAGAGAAGGAGCAGTTTGCCATGCTGAGTCTATACTCAGCATCGGTGTCTCTGGACATGAGGGACTTCGCTGAGCCGCTCCCAACTGGCGCGTCTCGGGCCCCTGGCTCGAACGGCCCTTTCTTGCGCACGACGCCCGTAGAGAACACAGCTGCCACAGAGCGTTTGACTTTTGGCGAAAAACGTAGATTTTTAGCGTAATCGGCAGCATCTACGGATGATCCTTCGATGACCTCTTTGATATCTACTGGGGATCCTGCTTCAGCAATAATCCGCCTGGTCCCTTTCTTTAGAGGAAGTGATAGAAACACATCGCTAAGTATTGAAGAATAAGAAACCTTTGTCTTAATACTTGGCAATTCCCGTTTTGGAGACACTCCCGAAGATGGTAGCGGATTGGTAACCTGAATGTTGCATTTTTTAGGTTGTAGGATGACTTCTTCGAAGCTTTCTTTCTTCTTCTCTAGACGTTTAGGCGACACGATCTGCTTTTGCACAACAACTCTCGCTTCAACAACAATAGGCTCATCCACAGGTTTCGGTGCTGCTTTCTTTAGCCAAACTGGTCGCTTACTCCGTCTTGGAGAGGAGCTCTTCCGTTTATCGGTTCGAGGGGCGACTTCTAGTTTCGGCATCGGCCCTGGCTGCTTTTCTGTGTGTTCTGCTTCCTCTTCCACCAGCTCTCGCACAAGATCGAAATTGTTAGAGAGAAACATGTCACCCAAAGAGCCTTCGCTGACGTTATCCCCTATGTGGGCCTCTTGCACCTGTTCCTCTATCGATTCAACTTCTTCTAATACATCGACCTGTTTGATATGTTCTATCTTCTCAATACTATCAGAAAACTGGACAGTTTTAAATTGTCCTCTTAGCGACGAATCTCCCTGCCCATCCTGTTTGACATCCTGATCATTGCCTTCCCCATCGGAACTGTTGACTTTACCAACAGCTGGTTGGACTAGTAATTCAATTTTGTTATCCTTATTTTCTTTGCTTTTGTCTTTTGCTTTTACAATAACGTATTTCAATTTCGTTCTTCTGGTAACGCATCTAGACTTATCTCCTACGACTTTACCTTTGTCAGAGATAGAATACGCTATTGAGTTATTCCAGCCTTCCTCAGCTTTTTGCAAATCTTTTTCTTTCGATTGATGTCTGGAAGCCAATCTGGTGCAAACTAACTTTGCGGTAGTCTTATTGATCGGCTTTGGTTGAACCGACGCAGGGTCCGATGGATAATTATGTCCCTTTGGTTTGGATTTTAAAACAGAGCTTTCGTTTGGTTGAGAGGTATGTTCAACTACTTTTTCTTCACCTGTTTTGAATAGTTTTTCAGATTTTATTTCTTTTCTTTTGGGATTAACTTTTTCGGCACAGCTTTTTTGACATTGAACATTATGACTTGCTAGTTCGTCCTCAACATCATTTTGAGTATAAGTAACTTCATGAGTTTCACAATCATTTAATGACTTTTGAATTTCATCTACAACTATAGGTATCGTATTTTCAGTTTCAGATTGTTTCTGCTCTATTTCAGGTGGTGCCTTGTTCACAGCCGGTTGAACATCCTCGACACTGTCTGAAGATATACTAGATGCTGTGGTATGACTTTTCCTTTTCTTTTCGGAGTTTGTGGAGCTGCTGCTGCCCGTGTTCCTCGGAGTTTGTTCTTTGAGCATACCGGATCGGGTTGTGTTTTTGTTTTCCGATGACTTCTTTTGCAATTTATGACGCCATTTTGAACGTGTTTCCAAGGGTTCTTTAAGATGGACGGATAATTTCTTCTTTGATCCTACCTTCTTTTTTCTGATCTCAGGTGGACTAGAATGGCTTCTTATACCATGGTGCAGAGATTTTGTGGTAGACGAATAATGTGATACTTTCTTGGAAGTATGTGAAAGCGACGTGTCACTTTGAGGCCCTTGTGGAGTATCTTCCAGTGTTGAAGTCCCGATGGCGTCTCGGGTTTTTGAATCGACTCCCTTCACCTCCGACTTTCCTTTCCCCTTCTCCTTGTGATTTTTTTTCCTTCTTTTTGACCGTTCTCTGCTAGTTGATCCGTCTAGAGAGACCGTTACAGGTTGACTTACCAGTGGAAGATCTGAAGTCTGGCCATATCCTTCTACCTGGTTTGATTCAGAGAATCCAGGCTCGACGGCTTTTGCACTTTCTAGATTTTCAGCTTTCAAATTTGCCGATGTTTCCATCACGTTGATGACTGTTATTGCTGAAGCCTTTTCCGAAAGCCTGTCACACTCCCCGACCAGCTCTCCATGAGGAATGGTGGGAGATCGTTGGGAGAAATCCTGACGATCGATCTCCATAGAATGCTCCTCCATCGGAAACGTTTTGACGAAGCTATTTTCAGGCTTTTTGATTTGACATTCTCTTACTTGACCATCCTTTTCGCTTTTTGAGACTCCAATCGGCAGTTTGATTGATTCATTGGAATGCAGCAACTCTACCTCTGTATCTGAACACAGTTTTCTTTTCCTCATTTGATTTTCTACCTCTGCACACTTAATGATGCGTGTGTGTCGAGGTTGACTAATGGCTAATGATTGCTCACTGCTTTGTGAAGTGAGACTTAAAACATTCTGATGATCGTCGTCAAACATCAATGGCTTTGTTGAGATATCTTGCAAGAACGGTTTCACTTCTTTTAGGGTTGTTGTTGTAGTTAGTTTTTTGGAAAGACTAGTTTTAAATTTTACGTATACCGACTCCGTAGTTTTCGTTTTTCGCTTTTTTCTTTTCTCACGCGAACTCTTGGCGGATGTACTCTCAGATGTTGTCATTTCTCTAGATTCCTCGTCCTCCGTCTCTTGTCTTTGAAGTCTGTTTTTGATTGCTTCATTACATGCCATCATAATACTGTGTTTCTTGGCTTCCCAACATTCATGCTCGATTTCAATCAAACTTCTTTGCACTTGGGGTTCATCCTTCACACTAGTCAAAGATTCTAAAGGTGGACTCTGTAAACGTGCCACTTCTTCTCCGCACTCCACAAGGGCACTTCCACTGATGACCTCGACCTGGTGCCCTGGAGAGGCACTTTCCGGCGTGTAGAACTGATCCACACTTGGGGTGGTAGAGCTCGTTTTGTTCTCTAGTATAACTTCCTGATGATTACCACTAATGCTCTCATTTGCACTTTCATCTCCTGGAAACGCATTCATATTGATGTTTAGTTGTTGAATATGGATGATGGACAGAGAATCAGGACTAGGTTGGTCAAGAGCTTGCATTGAGTCTATAGTTTCAGGAAATTTTATGCATGTTAAAAGCGTTGTCGAATAGAGATTTGTGTTATTGCTTATGTTTAAATCTCTTTCACCCCGGGCTGTGTGTCGTAAACGACGCCTGTTTAATATTGTACGTGACTTCATTGGTCCGCATTTTATAAGGTCCATATTGTTTCCACGGTGTTTATGTATTTTATCCCCTACATTGGCCAAGGAACTTTTAGTGACGCTTTGGGAGTCTGTTTCAGAGGGGGTAACCTCCAACACTGCGTCTCCGAAAGCGCCAAAGCCGCTGCATTTCGGTACGGGTTCTTTTTTGGTACAGGACTCATAGCCGGAGTAAAATCTCCCCTTTATCTTATTACTCCTTAACAAATTGACCAGACGGCAAGACGGGACTTCCATTGATCTTTTGAAGTGCTCTTTCACTTCTTTTATTGGTAGACGTTTTTCGTGCGATGTGCAATGTGATGACTTTTTGATTCTTTCCAAGGGTTCCGATTGCGAATCAATGTTGCTCAGCTTAGAGGCCGTGGATCTTTCAGTTTGTGTCCATGTTGAATCATCAGTACAAGGGTTGTCAATAGAGCCGTCTACACTGCTGGGTACTACTCTAAGGTGATAACCACTCGGAGGTGGAGGCACCGACTGCCGGTCTGTTGCAGCGATATCTATTTTACGATCTGGACTTATGGACTTTCGCCTATTCCAGGCAGATTTGTGACGTTTGTTTCCGGGAGAAAATGTGACTCTTTTAGCAGGTGGAACTCTATATAGACTTTGTCTACTTGGTGACGCACGCTTTTTGATCTGGGGTTTGGAACGATTTTGTTTTGCACGGACATGGATTTTGTTATTGACAACACGGACCCTCTCGTGGTCATGGAAACATAAATTCCCACCTCGACAAGAGAGGAGATCACGGACTTCAGTTGGCAAACTCTCTTCTAGGTTATAAACGGTTTGAGCAGACTCGTCGAAATTGTACATTTTGCTTTTCGGACATCGCTCCTTTGATTTACTGGAGGAGAAATGAAAGCATGGCATAAAGTTTATGGATGCAAAATATAGACGTTTGAATGATGAAAGCGCCCATTTAAGAAAAAGAGATATTTTAAATGATTGTCCCCAAAATATAAAAAAATTGTTTTAAAAAATGTTCAACAATTTCTCAAACTTAAGTAGGACCAGAGCAGTAATTTCTTCCTCTATGCCTTATAACTACACTGTTGTTTTAGGTGTTGCTCATGCCTATTACTTGTTGACACGGCGTACACACACACACACACACACACACATTCACATATTAAGAAAAGCAAAGGTAAAAATAAAAACAACCCTCTCTTAAAAATATAGGAGCCAACATACTTGACAACAAAAATCAAGGCATTGTTTTATTTAAGTCAAACAGTATCTATTAAGCTATAAAAACTGCTAATAAGACAATATGTTTTCATACATTTATGATTCAGTGGCATCTAGGTATTGGTAACCACTGCTTCTCATCAAAAGTCTCCCAAATCCTTAAAATTCATAGATTAATTTAGCTCTTTGTTCTCAGGCGGGTACCTTACTCCAATACAGAAACACAGAAAAAAAAACATGACGCTGCTTAAACTGTGGACAGAGAATCAGGACTAGGTTGCCACTTTAGTACATCGGTAAAACTGGTATTATTCAGCAGAATGTAAGAATAATTGCCATAGGCTATCTTTGGGAATGCTCGCGAGGTAGCTTAGTTGCTGACGTTGGGCGTTAAGAAATCAAACAAGAAACACCCACCTTCTCTTTCTGGAGTTGAAAATATCCCTGAACTCATGTTTGTCCGGTAAGTGGCGTGCGTCGCTCTTTTGCTGGGACTCCTCCGACTCGGCGCTGTCTGGGCCACCGGTTGGGTCAGTGACTTTGTCTCCAGGGTCAACTGGTGGGCTATTCTTGACAACCCTCACGCCTTCTCCAGACCCTTCCCCGCCAATGAAGACAGTGAACGTGGCGATGGTGGAATCGGTCTGCGCGGGCTCCTGGCAGACCTGCAAGCGTCGGCGCCGCTTTGAGCTGGACCCGCGGCTCAATTTCTCTTTGGCCCTCGCCAGCCTTTGACGCTTGCTCTTACCATCTGATGGAGGAGGTTTGTTCAGTGAATTTTCGAGGGAAAAGAGGTTTAAGTGTTTTTTGTGTGTTAACTGTACACCTTTCTTAGTTGTTTTTTTTCCCAATTATTTTAAAGGAAAGAAAATTCGGTTGGTCTACATTCATGACAAGAACAGTGAAATATCTTAAAACTTTTAAACTGTAACAATGTGTTAGTTCGAACTCAACCCAGTGCCCCCATCTCTGTATACAGTTCTTTGAGAAACCTTAGGTACTTACAACCAAAATAAGGTTAAAATAATATTTCTTCTGTAATTAAAAGTAACAGCAGCTCGTTAAGACTGGAGAAAAGTATATTATGAAAAAACATACACTAATCTTCATGCCTTTGACTATTAAAATTGATTGATTTCTAGTTTTCGTGACCCACCAAGCGAAGGTTTGCTTCTCATAGTAGTGTGTAGCTTGGGGACCCTCCACAGCCCGACACAGAGGAGGGCGTTCACCAGCCACAGCACTACCACCGCGAGCACCACCGCATGGTACACATACAGGTTCTCGGAGGACTGCAATGTGCAAGAACAATCAATCACAAACCTAGATCTAGCTTGGAGACAACATATAAAACGAAACACGAAAAAGTAATAATTAAACACACGGGATGAATATAAGAAACGCACCCACTCTCTCTGTGCAGGCCCCATTTGCAAAAGATCATACCGGCTAACTGAATAATAAAAGTCATTTGTATCTCGCCGTCACATACGTTCTGGCCTATATCAATTTCAAGTAATAATGTTTAATGATAATAATCTTACTTCACACGCACACAGACAAAAACAACAACTTATGTGACAAAATTAAAGTACGTATTAAAAAAAACAACAACAATAAAAACGAAAAGCCTGAGAGAGAAAGAGAGAGAGAGAGAGAGAGAGAGAGAGAGAGAGAGAGAGAGAGAGAAAGATGAGCAATTAATTGAACTTTGAGTAAAATATTAAAATTATCTCAATTTATGTAAAGACTTAGGGTAACATGCTACGAGGTCGACTTGTAAAAATATCTTTGTACATATTTGGAAAATGAATTGACTCTTAACATTTTGAATCTGAATTGCCGAAAATTTGTTATGTCCTTTCAAGGGGAAAAAAGAGAGAGAGAGAGAGAGAGAGAGAGAGAGAGAGAGAGAGAGAGAGAGAGAGAGAGAGAGAGAGAGAGAGAGAGAGAGAGAGAGGGGGAGAGAGAGGGAGAGAGAGAAAGAGAGAGAGAGAGAGAGAGAGAGAGAGAGAGAGAGAGAGAGAGAGAGAGAGAGAGGGAGAGGGGAAGAGAGAGAGAGAGAGAGAGAGAGAGAGAGAGAGAGCGAGAGATCAGTCAATATTTAAATCAAAGATGAAATTATCTCAGGTAATGTAAAGACTTAGGGCAATGTGCTGCGACTTCAAGTTATAAAAAAATATCTTGTACATTTTTTGGACAAGAATTGACGCCTAACATTTTGAATCTTAATTGCCAAAAATTAGGCTATGTCCTAAAAAATAGTGTTTAGAGCGGTGATGCTGATAGCACAATGTATTGATGTGGATGTATGATAATTATGATGATGATGATGATGATGATGATGATGATGATGATGATGATGATGATGATGATGATGATGATGATGATGATGATGATGATGATGATGATGATGAGCCGTAAGCATCCCAGTTGGTCGAAATCCCGAAAATAATTATAATTATAATCATGATGAAGATATTTATGATGATCATGACAAAAAAGCGATGAAGTTAAAAAGATGGCCAATACGATAATACCTTTTAAATAAAATTATAATAGTGGTCGTGAAGAAAAATAACAAAGATTGAAGTAAATGGTCAATAGCGATTTTGTTAATTTTTCCAAGTCCATTTTCAGCAAAATTTAGGTAAACATAATAATAATGTTTTTTATACTCACAAATTCTATGACTTCGTCTGCTAAGCTCAAGGCTGCATTCAAGAGTTCTGGCGTGATCAAGACAAATGTTATAAATTAATTTGTGTGTGTGTGTAGATTCTAGACACTTAAACAAATTGCAACTCAAGTTTTTACCAGAATTGAACATGTATACATTTTATGATTTGTGTGGCTATCGAAGTTTATGTTTCATGCGTCTTTACTCACTGACTAACTTAATGGAATGTAAAACCATATACAGTTATGTAACTAATAATGCTATTCCGTAAGTAAGTAAGGTTTGACACAAGGAAATTGTTTCTGAATAATTATTATGTTAATCCGCCACAAAGCCCATTTTTTATCTACCAATCTGAAAACACATAGAAATAGTGATTTTAACTCAGCAGTGAAGTGGTTAGAATTTGAAAAAGTTTTGTTTATTTTTTTATCACTTTCACACTAGATCTAGCCAAAACTAAAAACGACTGTTTTTATATTATATAAGCGATCTAGTGACGTGCATACATAGTTGTGGTAGCTTTCCACACGTCGTGAGCCTTATTATTCGCATAGACGAGCCGTAAGCTTACCACAACGTTGTACTTACGACCCCTAGACCTTAATAGAAATCTTAGATCTAGATTTAATAGCTAAGATGTAGAGTCTAGGCTATATTCTAGAGTTACTGAGTTTGTATTAGGGCCAATGACCATTATACAAAAACATCACTGTTTACTTACGTTCGATCTTTTCTTAATTAATGTGTGTTTCTATAAAATGTTTTAGATTTTGCTTATTTTTGCGGCGACATTTTGGGTTTAGATGTTAAAGATGACGGCCGCCCTTCGATGTTTTTAAACTGTGACGTCAATGTTTTTTTATGCGTTTAGAAGCGGTGAACTCAAATATCTGGGAATTTCACTGACTTTAAAGGTGTTTTGAAATGTAATTATTGATCTAAATGGATCATACGACAATAAAATCGTTCAATAATTCAATTATTTGAGACGGATCTATAATAATTGTAACATTATTTTATCGCAAAGCTAATACCTCATACAATTTTGTTTATGAACTCTTTCACTGTGTTTTTGACCACGTTGGGAAAGTTCGTTCTTTAGAGTCTGCATTACTAACATAAACAACAGTTACTAAGAAGGTGAATAGAAAAAGAACGACAGGTAGACGGAGAAAAAATATTTGGGACCGACTAGGAAGAGTTCGTATAGCGACACAGGTTCCTGTAAACGTAAAGATGATACCATGGAAAGGTATTATCTGAGAAGGATATTATTCTCGTAAGAAAAATTATAACTTTAGATATTGGTAGCATGGTTTTAAAAAACAACAACAACATTATGGTCATTAAAATAGTTTTATATCTATAATAGTCCAAACATTTGGTAGATAGAACCTTTTTTAGTGTCGCCTCGCGCGATACATCAGTGGAGGCAAAAAGATCCACCTGATTGTGAAATGCAAGGGCAAGGAGATCTGTATTGGTTTTGTCACATTCGCGAACCGACACTTCACTGAATTACGATAATTAATATGAGCACTAATATAACAAAAGTAAATATAAAATAATATAAACATAAATATTGAAATATTCTGTTGTTGTTGTTGTTGTTGTTGTTGTTGTTGTTGTTGTTGTTGTTGTTGTTGTTGCTGTTGTTGTTGTTGTTGTTGTTTTTGTTTTGTTGTTGTGTTGTTGTTGTTGTTGTTGTTGTTGTTTTGTTTTTGTTGTTTTATTATTGCTGTTGGTGGTGGTGGTGGTGGTGGTGGTGTTTTTTTTTTTTTTACATTCTTCCTGTTTTGTTACTTTTGATAATTTGAAAATATACTATGCTCTTTCTAATAAGTTTGCAAAATCTAAACAAACATAAAACATAGTAAACACATAAAACATAGTGTTGTATGAACAATACGGTAAACATAGAAAACAAAGTAATATTAGAAAACATGGACACATGGCTGCCAAGATAAAACTTTACACAAGAAACGGATTTAAAAGAAAATCTGTTGTTTTAGGTAGGAAGTGTACTATTTTATGAGTTTTAATATAACATGCGATAAACAGCTTAGAAGGAATAATTTCAATCAACGGTTATGGATTAAAATGTGTCGACAGTCGTCTTTCACTGTTAATATTTGAGCCAAAGTGGAATCTTGAATGTTTGAACATCTCTAAGGAGGAAAGTATATCCCGTAAATTTGTACTTTATGGAAAACCTAGATGTAGAGTCTGACGGGCAAATTCGTTTCCAGTGACACTAACTAATGAACTGAAAACAACAACAACAACAACAACAACAACAGCAACAACAGCAACAACAACAACAACAACAGCAACAACAGCAACACACACTTCAAAACTAGCGGACATAAGAGATGATGCAATAACTCTCCTTAAGCAGAACTTTTTTCGACTGTAGATTGGCTCCGTAATTATAGGATTGAACGCTGCTGCAAATTTCCTTACATGCAACCTTGGGAGCAACACACATGATTAGAAACCCTGCGCCAAAGGACTGACTTATCACGTCTTTAATTGATCAAGTACCCCACACATTGTGATATATCGTCCAGGAACAGACCTTCTATGTGCTTAGATTTGACCTTAATGGCAAGGTGCTGTGTTAGTTACGGAACTACCTTTTTGATATACAATGTCTTGTAATAATTTTGATTCATGTAAAGCAGAAAAAGCAACCAGTGCCAAAATTGCAAAGCAAACACAAAGTATGTGGCCATGCACAGTGTAGATTCTACTCCTATTTCTGACTCACGACTTTTTTCATTTGATAGATATAAACGTGTAAAAAATACTTGATACGCCTTGCAATACCATGAAGTAAAGGAATATATGATCAATTAAAACTTAACATCAAATAAAACAAACGAACAAATAAACAAAAAAGTGAACGATTACCGTGGATAGTAATGGATAACTTGGCTATCACAAAATAAACAAAATGTAAAAAAAAACAACCCACTTTTAAATCTATGCACACAATCTGTTTTCCATGCTACTCCAACTACCCTAACACATTTTGGACTTTTGAAAAAGCGACCAATTTTTTTTTTAGAGAGAAACAAAAATAATTATGCACACGGCCACCATAGTCTTTAGTAAAAACAAACCAACCCACCTGAAACTAAACTTTGCTTTTCGTTTCTGTTGCTTTCTTCGTCGGGCCAACCTGACAAGAGATCGTCCTCCTCCTTGCTGACGCAAGGGTGCTTATCTCCCGATAGGTCTGTCCGAGACCCTTCTTCCTCTTTCTCTGAAATAAAACGCTCTGCGCTGACAAGGTTCCCCAAGTACTGCAGGTACTGGTAGCTTCGGTCTTGCCGCTCTTGAATTTTTAAGTCGTCTTCAGTCACAAAACTTGGTCTAACGGTACTTTCGACGTTTTCGTCAACCCCACTTCCTTCATCCAGCATAGAGTTTGGCTTTGGTGCGGGGCTATTTATAACTGCATCACGGTCGCCGCTTGTGGTCACCTCTGGGGTGAAGTGTAGGGAGTTCCTGCTCTCAGACAATTGCTTGTTGTCGCCCTTGTTGCTTGGCAGCCGGATGCCGAAAACCGCAAGGATGTTTTCTTGCAGGGATGGTGTATGGGGAGAATTGCCCTGAGGGTCTGCTTCTGCCTCGGTGGTTTCTCGTGTGCTGCTGGGGCTACCACTGGGCTGCTGGTGGAGCAAATCAAAATTCAAGAATCAAAATTCATTTATTGTCCGTTAACAAGCACTTCTTTTTGGTCTATACAGCAAACAATCACAACAGATGATGATTAAAGTCTTATAATATAGGTATGTAAAATTTACAATTTACAATTTCATAATATCTTTCTCCTCTCTCTCTATCTCTCTCTCTCTCTCTCTCTCTCTCTCTCTCTCTCTCTCTCTTGGCCTCAAGATGTAACGAGTTTTAAAAGACTCTCAAAACGTCTTGACATGCACTAAAAGAATCAGGCGCCCAGATCTTATGAAGTATTTGATTTGGTTGGGTAAGATGCGTCGCGTTTGGTTAATACCATTTTCTATTTGCGTTTGAAATAAATAAATACTTAATTCCATTGGTTTGATAAGGAATATCTTAATAGTTTATGAAGACTACAAAATAATGATTATTTTTGAAACATGAAAACTTATTCTATAATGATCTTAAACGTTCACTTGATATAAACCCGATCATCAATAATAATCTTCTATTGAGAGGGGAAGCAAACGAAATGCAAGAAAAAGTGTAAAACATGACATAAAAAGTAAAACGAACCACGGTAAATGTTAAGAAAATAGGCCAATTAAAGAGCGAACAAATCAGACAAGTAATTTATACTAATAAAATAAATATAACCCAAACATTCCGACCAGCCATTATTCGTACCTGTTTGTACTTCTGCGCTCTCTTTCCCTCTCTGAAACACCGAACAAAGGGGTAGGTTCGAAGCAGTCATTGAAAGAAAAATTGGTGACGTTAGTACGAGAAAACAATCAAGCACTTGAGTGTGCTAGATCTCAGGCGCTAAGCCACATAAATGGAACCACTACATTAGTCAAATCTACATCCAAACCATAATACCATGCCAGATATTTGAGTATTACCTTGACGATGGATAGCATTGCGAAATTATTTTAAAAAATTAGAAATATGATTTCAAAATCGATTTCGTCATGGAAACTTCACGAATAAGACAAAAACAAAAAACCCTCATAAATATAGGCTTTTTAATATTAATACGATTCTTCTTTCAATTAATTGGTTGTATATACACGTATGTTGTCGCAGCTTTGGAGGGTTTTTCAATCTCGTTAGATGAAATAAACAAGTGCAATCTGATCTTGAGATTTATGGCCGATGAAATTAACATATCATTTAATCCGATCCCACGAGGGAGGTCTCGAGTTTGATGTTTTAGCGATTGGATGTTGAGATCGAATCTCATCTAAGAGTAGATCAGCTTTCTACTGAGTAGAGCTGGTCATCCAGAATGGGCGCCCACAGTAGAGATAGAAAAACACTTAATTCAATCATCAAATTAAATCGAATCTGGATATCACACCGAAAATTTAGATCCACATGTCATTTTTATAAGGGACTAAACTCTATGTCCAAGTTAAATCCTCATCATATCTAGATCCAGAATGTAGATTTTCTTGGATTTCATTCGCGATAGATGTATTTTTGAAATAATGTCATGAATGTTGTTATATTTTACTTTTTTTTTGGCTCAGATTCAGAGTTTTGTCCAGACATACGTTTCTAGCCATCATAGACCATTTATACTGCTTTTTTGGGAATAAAGATATGCAAACTTGTAGTACATACAGTTCCTTATTTAAATTTTACAACAAAACAATGTTACAAAGAAAAGAAATAACAATTATGAGGGTTTCTGTCCGTCGACTTGAAGAAATGTATAGGTCGATACTTTAGAGATAGATTATAGAGTCAATTCAATCAACACCTTAAGCTCATCCATTGTCATTCCGAAATTTTCAACTACTCTGTGTTATATCAGACAAAACAGAAGAAAGCATTATTGGCTTTGAGATTATTTCGGCGAAAGCAACATTTAAGAGTAAAATCTCTCGTTATGAGCGCATGTTTGACTTATAAAGATGTGATAGGCTTTTCGAGTACCTAAGTGTTTTTTTGTAAAGGTTCTGTCTACATAACCTGCTTTGCCCCGTTGGTTTTTGCGTTGAAGCGTTTGGTAATAATTATTGATTAAAAAGGGCTAGTGTGTTAACAAATGTCTCAAAGAAATAGCACAAATTTTGACTTGCACGGCGGTCTCCTTGGATTTTGTTAACTTAAGTGCTCCTGAGAAAAATATCCAGCTTCGCATAATAATTGTCAATTCGTATAATATGTCGTTGACTTCATGTGTGTGGATTTTGGCGTTTTTACCACAAATTCCAGAATTATGTCGCAAATCGGCTATATTGTTCGTCTTCTTCAGCGCTGTTTTAATGTTATGCTCATTTTTATAATAACAGAAAGAACAACAAAACCCAACAACAATCAACCAAAAAATAAAACATGAGCAGTACCAGCTCCACCTCTAGATAGGTAGGAACTTTCAGAAGTACCATTATTTTAACACACGCACAGACACACACGCACACACATACACACACAAACCTACAACAGGACAAGCAACCAAGAACAAAATAAATAAACAATGTTTTCCCCAGTATGTCTTGGATAGTAAGTAGCATACAAAAGAATTTGGATCGATGTCAGTATGATGTGATCGGCTGAGACAGTAGCCCTCGTATCCCCGCACTGTCTCTGTGTGGCAGCACATAGAATTGCCAGAGTAATATTGCTGACGATCGGCAGACGTTGGACGTTGGAACACCAACCATTCAAATCGAACTAACCTTTTCTTCTGTGTGCTAAGACTGCAGACACTTGCATACATAACTGCCCATGTCACGCAAAGAACCAGAAACGCTCTCGGCCTCATGGCTGACCAAAGACAATTTTTCAGAGACGAGGCAAAATCTTAGTGAGGAGTGTTAATCAGAGAAACGATACAGCAATTGATAGCAACTAAATAATAAAATGCATGACTTATTTTTTTATGATAGTGATAGTGATCATGACAATGATGATGATGATGATGATGATGATGATGATGATGATGATGATGATGATGATGATGATGATGATGATGACGACGACGATGATGATGGTGATAATGAATCTAGGGGTGATGATGATTTTAATGGTACTACTACTACTACCACTACTACTACTACTACTACTACTACTACTACTACTACTACTACTACTACTACTACTACTACTACTACTACTACTACTACTACTACTACTACTACTACTACTACTACTACTACTACTACTACTACTACTACTACTACTACTACTACTACTACTACTACTACTACTACTACTACTACTACTACTACTACTACTACTACTACTACTACTACTACTACTACTACTACTACTACTACTACTACTAATACTACTACTACTATCTTTCTAACAATCTCTTATTATAAGTTTTGGTAGATAGAACTCAAACAATGAAACCTAGATTCTATAGCTCAACATCCGACACTGTCGTAATAGATCTTGAAACAGAATCTTGTGGTAAATATCTTTATTTCTATAAATACATATAAATTGTATACATTTTTTGAATTGAGTCACAATAATTTAATTTAATCTAGATCTAAATCTCTACCCTGCCTCTTTTTTTAATCGGGTAATAAAAGGAAAACGAAAACTAGATCTATGCAAGAAGGAATTAAAGTTCGAATAAAGTATGTGCGCACGCACTTTTATATTCTTACCTCAATCTCAGTGGAGTATTTTAGAGAATTTCTGAGATTTAAACATATATCGGGAAGTAAAAAGGCAAAGTAGAAATGCAATTACAGTTTCTAAAACTAGATATAGATCAGATCTGTAGTATAAAATACTTGAATGTAAAAGAGATGTTTTTTTGCGTACATTTTGAATTCTCTAGGCTTCGACTTTCCTGTTTCACTTTCTGTGTACAAAGGTGCGATTCACTAAAACAAATTTTTTAATCGAATCCTCGAAACAAAACGACAAATTATGATTATTTAAAAAAAATTAGGTTCGGAGGCTTTAAAAATTGGCCCTCACTGAACAAGAAATCTTCTTCAAAAAGTAAATTAAAGACTGGTCATAATGCAAAAGATCATTATAGCTTGCCTCGACAATCTTGACTTATTTCTATAAGAACTTTTTTTTAATAAGGACATCTTTCAGACGGATTTAATATAAAAAGCAGTTGTCTGAGCTATTACTGGATTCTGATAGAGAGCACAACAGGTGAAAATGCTGGTACATGTATGTAATGAAAGCCTTAACAACCAAAGGTTGTAAAGTTAGGGACAAATGGAGAGGTAGAGTTGTGTTGAGTTTATTTTACTGCATGTCACAGTAACGGCTGTCCATGGTATCATAAGACGGGTAATTCAGAACATTAGGAGCAAAGGCGATTCCTTTTACTTCCTTGGATATTAAAAAGGCTTAGACCGTGCGCCTTTAACCCCTCCCTTAACGCAAATGGGTCATCGGGATTTTTTTGTGTTTCATTGGGGAAGGGACAGATCTTCTCTGATGTCTATCCGACGGACTTCGTTATTTTAAAAAATTGTGTTTGAGATTTCATTTTAAAATATATGACTCTTCCAAGATAGGTGTTTTTGTTGGCAAAAAGTACGCAGAGCTTCCGATCTTTTCTCCTAAAAATTATTTACATGCTCTTTGTATAGTATGTCGAAGGATGTTCTCCTTGTCTTGGCACCGGCTGTCGAACCAGAGAGTGAAAGATTTCCTTAGAGTTATGCGTAGTGCTACCACCTGAAGAGAAGAGTTTAGAGGTCTGTGAGGGACCAAAGATTGAGAAAGATTGAAATACATTGGTACGCTGCTTAGGCCATCCGCACCTCCACAGAGAAGCCCCGGATGTTAAAGTTTAAGTTGTAGGTAGCTTGGTCTTTTGAAGGCATGCTGCAGCGACATTATGTTTTAACCTGATGCGCTGCAGGTTAAGGCCTCTACAGTTCCACTGTAGCACATCAGGAATATTCATTCTTTAAAAAATATTTTTGCAACATGGCAGGCCGCCCACAGGCATGTGTCTTCCTCGTAGCCCTCCGCTCCACAGTGATTTCAGAAGTAAAGGGGCACGGGACAGATGATGCCTTTTTCTTAGATTTGGGGTCGGGGGGTTGGAAGAGGGGAGGGGGATTGGAAGGAGGAAGGGGAATTCTATGCCTTCAGGTGTTTTTTTCAATAATAAAACATAAATAAACAAATTCGCTTTGTTTGGTTTGTTGGTTTCATAATGCATTTCACCAGCAACTACGTCTAATCTATACGGATTCCAAGACTTAATTTTGAAAATTGTGTGTGGCGTTAGATGGACACAGAGCGGCGATACCAGGACTTCTGTTTGTCTTTCACTTCTGTCTGTCTGCCTGTCTGTCTCTTTGTCTCTGTTTGTCTGTAACAACAAAACAACTTGTTATTCTCTCTCTGTCTCAAACACTTTCTCTTTATCTGTCTCTCTATCCCTCCCTCTTTTCTTACTCCTTATCTGGTTGTCTTTGACGATACATTGAATTACTTTTTGCTGCCTGCCTGCCTGCCTGTCTCGTTGCCTCCCACACACTCTCTCTGCTCCTTCGTGCTTTCTTTCCTACCCCACCACATCCTCTTATATTAATGTATATAAAGAGAGAGAGAGAGAGAGAGAGAGAGAGAGAGAGAGAGAGAGAGAGAGAGAGAGAGAGTAGAGGAGTAGAGTAAGCACCAGAACATTTTCAAAAGATGATGGGTCACTATTTACTTGACTTGATCATAAAAGGGACTCTTATTGATTAAAACACTGATAGAACGCTGAAGAATAAATTAATAATGATAAACCAAAGCATTAACTTGTAAAAAATGTTGTAAGCGAGTTTATTTTGATTTCCCCACATGAAAATATGAAATATTTGAAAATTTTATGGAAATTATGGATGCACAATTATTAGCATTAAATATTTATATTTACTATACAAAACAAATGGAAATGAATTTATATAAAAAATAATAATAACATAAAATAATGATAGATCCAGCATAAACTAAAACAATATTTTCAAGGGATAACAATACTTGATGTCGTTTTTATACATGTCAGCATTAATACAATTGTAAGCCAAACAGATTTTTGTTAGTATAGTGAGAGCTTTATTTTGTCACACTATAGGATTCTAAGAAGAAATTAGTCCATTGTCTTACCACCAAAAAAAAAGAATGAAAAGGGAGACAGGTATTGTGAAAAGAATGCGTATGAAAACATGCACTGGTTGTGAAAACAGTTTTACTAAAATATACACGTAACTGAAAAAAATACAGACGTTCCATTTATCTCAATGTATACAAGAATAGCGAAGAAGTTTATGGCACTGTTTAAGACAAAGTCACAAAGTCTTTTTTATTGAAACGTTTAAATCCCATTGTTGGACTGATAATTGAAGTATGTAGACGTCGACTATTTTCATCCAAAAAGAAGTTTACGAATCATTGTCGAAATTGAAATTAAATGGTTCCACATCACCTTACATTATTACAGGCAAAACAAATAATAAAAACAAACAAACAAACAAACAAACAGACATAATTGTATTTAAACGCCATAATTGGGGTTTCTTATATCTATAATAATAAAACATGCACTTTAAATTTGCTAGCACTGTTAACGGTAAGTCTATATTATTCTTAAGGCACAGCAAAGCTTTCATAGCAAGTGACATAGTTCTGAATTACGAGGAAAGAAGGCGTGGTAAAAATAAGAGCACTTTTTTATTTCTCCCTCCACCCTGCCTTGGGAGTAAAAGTTCCATCCTGCCGAAAGCCCCAAACATGTATGGAACTCTGTTTTTTTACAAGTATCAGAGTCCGAGTATGTGAACAATGACACAATAAATGTGTATCTCTCGATTCAATTAAAGATTCTATTTTCTAGATTCAGTGAGAAGTTTCACAAAACGAGTTCACAGTGCTATTCCTACGTGGAACTAGCGTAGCGCATGCCCATTCTATTTCTTTTATTGAAACTAAGGCGGATGGCCAATCTTGAGGGAGACTTTTTTTTTACTAATGCTTAAGGAAAGAACCTTCCGCCTTAATTATCCCCTTAAACTTCTTATTATTCGCTCTCTTTTATTCAAACAAATAGGTTCTCCTTTTTTAATGAGCGTGCGATTTTATAGAAGTTTAAAAAATATCAAAAGAGTTACAAGTTCCTCCCTTCCCTGCTCCCATCCCTGTGTGTCAGACTTCATGGTTGTCCCGGTGCCGCTGGCTGTTCCACGTCTCCAGATTGAGGATGGCGTAGGGGGAGGGCGTGGCGCCCGGGTGCACCTCTACCCTGGGCACTTTGTACTTGGTGTTGTCGTAGTTGCTGATCACGTCGTCCTGCAGCTCCTCTGAGTTCTGGATGATGTTAGGCAGCCACATGTTCTTCCTTAGGGGAAAAGAGAGGTGTTGGAGTATGAGGGAGGAGTGCAGCGAAGACAGTATTGGTTATTCGATTTATTAGAGACGGTCAATAGTTTAAGACACAGAGAGAGAGAGAGAAAGAGAGAGAGAGAGAGAGAGAGAGAAAGAGAGAGAGAGAGAGAGAGAGAGAGAGAGAGAGAGAGAGAGGGGGGGGAGAGAGGAGATGTGTTTAAATAGAACAATAGAAAGATTGACAGGTAGATAAAAAAAATGCAGAGAGACAGGAGAAAGGCATATAAATAGAAAAATAAAACATAATCGTACATGTGTTTCTGCGATAGCGAAAACGAAAGACAGATAGAGAGAGAGAGTGGAGAGAGAGAGCGAGAGAGAAAAAGTGAGAGAGAAAGAAAGAGAGACAGGGCGGAGAGATACAGAGACAGAGAGAGAGACAGACAGACAGACAGACATAGAGAGAGAGAAATACCTGATAGCAGGACTGCCAATGTCGCCCTCAGAGCTGGCCGAAGACCTGGTGGACTTGCTGGAGAAATGGTCGTACCCGTTGTACCCGCGGACGGTGAACGTGTTGGTTAGGAGGTAATCCCACACCGTGGGCTGCTTGTTACTCACAATGCGCAAGCGTTTCTTTCTGCAAAACAAAATCAAGATTAGACAACAAATAAAATTACCCTAATTCTTTCTGAAGAAGCTTCCTATACAGAGACAGGCAATAAAATTGGAACCGTGGGCACTTTTGCTGGTTAGTCCAAGACTCCAACCAAGTGAGAGGTGTTGAAATTTGAAATAAAGCACCCCCCCCGACCACACACACACACACACACACACAATCATACTCAAAAGAAGGTGGGTAGAGTTGAGCAAATTAGCTCGTAATCACAGGTTCGATTTCTAATCAATCCGCTTGCTCTGTGCTGATTGAGTCGGTGTCGATAAAATGTTACTGATTCAAAAAAAGTCCCCGCTCTGTCTTTGTGTCATAACACGAAAGTCAGACATTAGTCTTGATATCCGTCTACGAGATAATTAGGTTGCTAACGATGGACATTAAAAACCAAAGCAGCCAACACATGAACAAACCTTCCCCAGTAGAAGATGAAGAGGACGAGGGTGAGGCACATTCCGATAGACCCTCCAACCACTGCTGCCACCATGGAGTCGCTCACTGGGGATGGACACAAACAAACACAGTCATTTTTGAGTCTAGCTATCGGCTTCTGTGAAAAGCCAAAATTTTAGTGAAGGCCAAGAAACTAAGAAAAAAAAGACGAGTTTCCAGTTAAACACCAGAAAAACAATTGAAAAGTAAGAACGTCTGATAACACTGTGGAAGAAGGGTTTTATAGGTGATCGCTATCTCGAATACTCAGGCAACAAGTGACGCATTATCGGCTACTCTCTCACAATCTCATTGGGTACAATAGCGATCACTGATCTAGTTCTGTAGAATCATAATAAAGGCCAAGAAACTAAGATCGACATGGGGGCGCTAAAAGGCTTGATAACAACATAATGTAGCTCTAGATGTCATAAGCAGAACGTGCCGATAACTAACGACTCGTCGTAAGCCTTCTTCATCGCATATTCTTATGACAAGTTGTAAACTATCGCGACGTTGTACTTACGACCCTATCTATACGCACCATGCTTAGAAGCACAATGGCTTGGGTAGAATGCACAAACAAGACGTAGCGTACGTCTCGTCGTCACAATATAAGAATAAGAATTATACCCCTTTATCTTACACTGTCCTTTTAATGTTGTGTTCAGAAGATAGCAATAAATTGTTGAAAAGATCGCTATGTATCATAAAAAGTACTTTATATGAAAAGCCAAGTGTGCCTAGATTAGCAGATTAAGTATACTAAATGAACGATAATGGAGCCGGCAGCATAAAAGATGTGATTTATTTTTTAGTCTTCACAAAATGCTTAACGCAGACAGACGTCGAATAGGTATTCGACAAAATATTGAAGAATCTTTCAAACACATGATAAAGACACTAACAGAATGAGGATAGATAAATTTCCATTACAAGTTTTGCTCAATTTTATAGAAAACCGATAAGGAGAAATTCCACAACTGAGGCTCTGTATACTGCTTCGTGTTCAGTATTGTTGCCAAGTCATTTTTTTTTGGGGGGGGGGGGGGCAACGGTTTTGGTAAGTTTTCAAATGTAACCACTTGTTTCAATATAGAGAGGGTTTAGCTTCTTTACTCGAATGGCTGTCACCGAGGTCTATACACTCTAATCATGATTATCTTGCCTAGCTGCCGATGATTAACGTAATTAATTCCATGCGTCTCCTAAAGTGAATTGGTCAACAAAAATGCACATAATTTTATTTCCATGGAATGCGATTTCGTAAAGTTTTGTACCACACACTATTAGAAACATGATTTCTTTTCACAATAAGATGCGTTTTAAAGATTCGTATTGTGCTTTATTGTTCTAAATATTATTTTTCCCGATCTTTGCATTCTACACACTTCTTTGTATGATTTTAATTTAATGACGATGCTACATGATAACGGAATACACCTTGTAATAAAAGCAGAGCGTAAGTCTCTTAACTAGGTAAAATCCCAATGAAAGCTAGTTGGAAATTTATTTTAAGTGGTGCAATGACAGTGACAATGGTTTTGTGCTAGACAGACTTGGGAGTTTCCCTACATCCTCAAATCATTATTATTCATAAAATACTAAAAGCTTTAATTCAGTGTAACAACGCAACTTCTGCCCTTTTTTCTTGTCCCTTTTCTTGGATATCTTTTCTTTACCCGACAGTGTCTACTTTTAAAATTCAGATTTTGAAATAATTAATTTTGTTTGGCATGAAATTAAAAGTAACACGTCCCCTGATCGTTATGCAGGTGTTAGTTGTAAGTACTAGCATCCCCACTGGGTTGGGTCCGCAAAATATTCTATTTAATAACGTTGAACGTTAAGAACATAACTAACCATCCAACCAACCAACTATCCAATAAGCCGACGAACGAAAGAATGAACGAACGAATCAGCCAATCTTCCAACAATATTGTGTTTTCTCAAGTACTATAACAAAGAAATATTTAGGTTGTATGGGGAATAAACATGCGTTTTTCTCTATAGAGTGAGGGAGAGAGTCCTCCTTTTCTACGGGTTTAATATCTCCTAGGTACACCTGGAGGGTCCTATACGGCGACGTATCTCAAGACTGACGTCTGCCAATTTTATGTACTGTCACACACGAGACATACGGTGGTACAATGACTCCTGTATCAGCTGGTCACATTATACTGACACCGACCCAACCAGTTACAGGGGACGAACATCGAACAAATAAATCTGCCGATCGTGGGATTGGATCTACGTACCTCCTGGTCTGCAGACCAACGCTCTACCACTTGAGCCAGAAAAATGCGTTTCTCGAAGATTACATTTTATACATGCACTGAACTTATTGTCACTCCCAAAAAACAACATTGCTAAATGTTTTATGCTATGAATATTGAAATTCACTCTTTAATTTGGCAAGGCATCTGGCATACCATCTATCTATCTAGTTTTTAAGTAGATGGCCTGTTTTGGCATATATCTTTTTCTGCTTTCTTCGTGTTGCTTCCCCAAAGGAGATTCCTAACGGCCATGACCAATGCTTTGGACAAATAAACAGATTGCCTTTAACAAATGTATATTTTCATTGGTCAAAATCATGCTGGGGGAAAATGTCCATGCACAAACTTAGCAGATAAAACAAATAAGGGCTGAAGGTAGCACAGCCGTGCATTATTTGAGTTACTTAGGACACGAAAAAAAACAACAACAACATATCAGCCACAGCAAAAGCTTCTACATTTCAAAAGCGCGAAGGCGCAAGCGTAGATTAAACATGTACTATGTGTGTTCCTTTAACTAACTTTCAGTTTCAACATCAGAAGAGTGTTCCTGACTGCCGAGTATCACCGAGAAAGTCGTGTTTCCACCATCGTTGCCCGTCCCTTTTTGCTCCTTGTCAGGGGCTATATGAGACTCCTTAACACCACCAGCTACAGTGGATACAGTGGGGGAAGCTGTACTTGTTCCCTTCAGCGTATTCTTTGGTGTCGTGGTATCAATCACTATCGAGGGACTATTGGAGGAACTCAGTTCAGTTGATCGGTCGAAACGTGGATAGTCTTTTTCGCCTTTAGAAAGGAAAATGCAAAAGAATAGAAGATTTGGCATTTTGAACATTATTTATTGTAAACTTCATATTCTAAATTACAACCAAATGTATATATTGATATATTCTACATATTGGTGCAGAGAAATATGTGATTAATTGATAAATACTTTAGATCATTAATGTATAACTATCTACTTTCAAATGTATCTCTCTTTACATGTCTACCTCTCTTTTTATGTTTATCTATTTATCTACATATCTGTTTAACACCATACCCATCAAACTTTCCACATTTCTATATACATATCTATCTATCTATCTATCTATCTATCTATCTATCTATCTATCTATCTATCTATCTATCTATCTATCTATCTATCTATCTATCTA
>RQTK01000005.1:524410-536623 GCA_003991915.1 Elysia chlorotica | reverse complement strand
ATCTAACTTTCCACCTTTCTATATACTTATTTAACTTATTACTTATCTATATATCCATCCATCCATCTATCTATCTATCTATCTATCTATCTATCTATCTATCTATCTATCTATCTATCTATCTATCTATCTCTTTCTCTTTCTCTCTTTCTCTCCCTCTCTCATCCCATATTCTATCTTTGTTTGCAATCAAAGTTCCAGGGCTACAACAACACCGTAATCCGGAGGGAACAAAAGCATCTCATTATTACATTGATAGAACGCATCTTATGCTTATGTACGAAACAATCAAATGGAGGTTTCTTACACGTATATTGGACGCTCATATAGTTAGTGCTCAGGGGAAAGATGCTCTGGTCGCAGTCTGTGAAGGTGTTGACCCAGTTGGCCACCAGGTTACAGGACGGCACGTCCACTGGGCACTTGAGGCCGCCAGGGGGCGGGTAGATCACACAGTCCTGGAAGGGGGTGGGGGATTCAGATTAATCCTGGGGTTAGATAGTCTGGGCTGGTTCAACTTAAAATCATAATTATCTTTATGATAAAACTAGAGAAAACAACAGTCATGTACACGTGTATAATAATATTTATTAAGACGTAGAAGACATCAGAGACTGGTCTAGAGAATTATGGATTGAATGCGCAATAAATACATATAAATGAGGGTGTATAATTAACACCACAATACTAGAAGGTGGTTCGAAAAAAAAATTATTTTTTATTTGATTTAAGACTAGTTGAGAACCCACGAAATTCGTGGGTATTGTGGAGTGGGAGAAGCTGAAGGATTCAAGCTGAATTTGAAGTGTGCTAATATTCAAAATGATGTCTCTTCAGAATCCATATCTTTAGAAAGAGATACAATGTACCTGGCTGTGAGAAACCCTTGAAGGAAATCGCTGTAAACACTTGGCTTGTTTTCTCGTTTTTGCCTTTGATTCCTATTTTTAATAATTTTTCTTTACTTCGTTTGGATATTTTTCTGTCATAAGAAATATCTTTATAACCGAAAGATCATGCCGACGTAAATCTGTGTCTAATGTATCGCATATTTCGGTCCTTCCGCTAAAAAAGCCTTTATCAATATCATAATTATCAATTTTGGGTTTAGCTCCATTATTCGTGGCTGTTGTGGTATGGACAAAGCTGGAGGATTGCAGATACACTGTAAATGAGAAGTGTGCTAAAAGTAAACTTAAAGTTATGTTTCTTCAGAGTATATACTTTTAAAAAGTAAGGGATTGCAAGGAAATTAAGCTTATATATTTCAAAAATTGTGACCCCGTTCTTTGAACGGAAAAATCATTAAGTACAATCGTAATTAATGAGCATGACCACATCGAAAGTCATTCGGGGTCGGGCACAAGAATGAGCATCATATTCCCAAAAAGAATAAGTACAAAATATTATGTCTATTTAGATCTAGATCTACATCCAGATAGGCCTAGGCCTAGTAGATTATATCCTTGCCAATCTAAGGGTTAACTATGTTGGAAAAGTAGCAAAATAAAAATAAATAAATATAAAAAACACAGAAAATTCAGAATTTAAAACGTTCAAATTCGCTACAAATTTCCATTTACGTTACAATTCATACATAAATCCCTGGCGCATTTGTCATTTTACTGTAAAAATTGGAATTTTAGGGTGGAGCAGTTTGGATTTGATCGCATTTTTAAGTTTGATTTGAGACGAAAACAATTATATATACAGATGAGTCATACAATTCTGTCTAAAAGTAAATTTTCTTGAAAGGCTTGGATTAGAGTGTCAGCGCACCGAACTCCACGTCCATAAACTCGTGAAGGACCCAAAATACGTAAAAGACACGAACATGAGAAAAAGCGTGAAACAAATACGATGTCAGCTGGTTATGGCATTTAATTGACACTTTCCATTAGAAAAAAAATTATGTAATAAGCCATTAGAAACAAAATCATTCCCTTATCAAACGGACACACTGTCGATTTCGACATCTATAGCAAGCTGGGTCTAGCACAAATTGCACGCAGACTCCCCCCTCATCCTTAAGGTGTGTGTAATGGATCGACTTCCATTATTCAAAAGCTTGCGTAAAGAAAAATTATTATAAAGTGGAAAAAATGTCAATTAAGGGAATCCACCTTATTAAACGTAGGAAGCATGACTAGAAAATACTTTTACCTCCGTTGAATAAACATGTCCTTTTTTTAATTCTTTTTTTTTAATACTAGTTGGGAACCCATGGACTTCTTGGGGATGGTGGAATGGACAAAGTTGACAGGAAAACTGATGTATTTGAAGTATACTAAACTCAAAATGATGTTTCTTCAGAATAGGTAACAAACCCTTACTCAGGGTATCGACTTTACTTCGTTTAATTGTTGAAAAATGAAAAAAATGGCGATCATAAATTAGCCATCGTTGGCGAAACAGATAAAAACCGTTTCTCCGAGTACGAAACTGAGGCTAAAACAGATTAATTTTACGCCTTGAAAAAACGAGCCCTTGGAATTCATGAGCTTGGGAAAAGCTGACAGAGAGAAGCAAATTGTTGGTTAAAGGAGGGAAGAAAGGCTTATAGTGCCACAAATTAGAAAAAGAAATTCTCGGCCTGTCTGTCCAATCTTCTGTTGGGCGTTAAGAAGCCATATATTCCGAATCTCTATTTCTATCTCTAACTCTCTCCTTTTCTTTATCTGCCTTTGTCTGTCTGTGTTCGAATTTCTTTTTTTTTCCCTCCTTCTTCTTCTTCTTCTTCTTCTTCTCTCTCTCTCTCTCCCCCTCTCTCTCTCTCTCTCTCCCTCTCTCTCTCTTCAGCCCCTCTCTCTCTCTTTAACCCCTCCCCGTGTTACTCACCCCAGGGTCGGGTCGGCAGCACTCCGGCTGTTGGTGATCCATGGTTGCGAACCTCCTGCACTCCAGGCTCCGGGGCTTCACGCCGTACATGGTGCTGCTCACCTTGACGTGCTGCCCGGGCTCACACACCAGGTTCAGGTAGCCATTGAACGTGCCGTAACACGCAGAATCTGGGAGGTTTTGTAGAAGATAACGTTAATGTAATTCCAATTGTCTATGTTAAATTCAGACCCTCTAACTAAGCATTTTCCGAATTTGCCTTAAAAAACCCCCATTCAAATTCGCAAACTAATCATCCCATGGTAATGAAATGCCTTAAAAATTATAGTCAAATCCCAAATTAGTCATTCTCTGGAAAAGCCTAAAATCCAGTCATTTCCAAGTAATTTATGCTTATGAGTTACTTGGGATTGGTAGAATATGTCTATTTTTTCAGGAGAATGAATAGTTTCCAGGTTAGGCTATCAAAATAAAGATCCAGAGAGCCAAAGTCATAAGGGGTCGTTAGTAAAACTGTATGGAATGATTCAAGCTACCTCAACTCTGTACTTACAACCCATGGTCGTCTTAGGAAATGAGAGGCCGTAAGGTTTAATTTCGAAAAGGACCTATTTTTTATCAATAATAATTTCTCTGGATGGCTTTCTAGTGATGGTTGAGTTATGTTGTGAAATGCCATCCCCGCGTCCTCGCATATAATAAAGAGAAAGAAAGTTTGACAACTGCTGTTTGTTTTGTGGGCCCAAAGGCTGCAACTATGCTTTATCATGGACAGATTCCATTTTTTACGGTAGATAGCCATTACTTTCCTCGACGCTTTTTACTTTTGCCATGGCATCAGAGTCTAAGCTACCCAACCAATGCTGGGTTGAAACAGAGGGCCCAGTTCATGAAAACCAGAAAGCTATATGTGTATGTGGGGGGGGGGGGGGGGCTAGTGGCTTCTAATCATGTCCAGGTTTCGAACCTTGATGAAGCCGCCTCGTTTCCTGCTGATTTGGCTCGGTTTCAGTATAACGTGGCTAGCCAGTGAGGTCATCCTATTGCATGTTCAAATTCTAGTCGAGTGATATTGTGTGTGTCCCTTGGTTTTCAAGTTGTTTGACTCGTCTTTCATTCACACAACATTAAATCTAGGCATAGAACAAAAAGCTACATACCCCCATACCCCCATGAACCAACTAATCTTATGTTATAAAAAATTATAGCGGCTGAAATAATAAGGGGGGGGGGTGGCTTTTTATTCAGGAGTTCCCTAGCTCCATCCTACAACATAGCATATTTAATTGTTGGATGTTGACGCCTAATGGTTTGTTGTATCATCTGCGAAAGAAGTCCTGGTATGCCCGCACTGTCTTTGTGCCGCAACACGTAATTTTGTCAGATGTTAATCTTGGGACCCGTCTCTGATATATACTTCTTGCTGACGTTGGCACAAACAACTAATTAACAATAATGTACATCAAGGAGTAACAGCTTTTTAATGAGAAATTGATACATCTAGTAAATGATGCATCCAATCATGATAATCATTCACCGTCAGCCAAAGTAGAATTTACATCCAATGTGATTTGAAATTAATTAGGTTAGATACTTTCTTACCATTCTTGAGCTTCTCTGGATGACTCACACGCCAGAACTGTGCAAATCCCAGTAGCAGGAGTACGTGCCGCGGGATATCTCCACTGAACATTCTAGAAGAAAAATAATCCTCCTCTCTTCTCTGCCAGTTAGAATATAGTGTCGATTCTCAACATAGGCGTCATCGTGGCTTTTTGAAGTTTCCAGTTATTAGTTACACAGGTAATTTTTACAAAGAAGAAATATAGGGATTGAAAAACGCGTTCTTGTTTAAGAAAAAACACCAACGAAACCCAAAAGGTTAGTAATTTAGTTATATACATATATCCAATCGACATGAATTGGTACCTAATGCAACGTATTTTTCTCCTGTGATGACACTTGTTCTAGTTTTTTTTTAATTTTTTTTTACTACGAATGGGGTCTCAGAAAATTTCCACATAATTATCTGGTATACCAGTGAATAGAAATTACCCTCCTACTCCATCATTTCAAATCCGCGTACACTTTTAATAAAGAAAAAAACTTACGATGAACACTTCTTAACCAGAATACCGTCTTGAAAATTTTCCTTTTAGAAATTCACCACTAAGCACTAAACCAAATTACATTTTACCAAGTCACTAAATCCTTTTCGCAGAAGTAAAGAACTAAAATCTGCTGTTAGTTCCCCGGATCGGATGTGGACACACAGGAGCAACAGGATTGTAGCAACTGAGTCAGTAGCACAGACAGCGCCAGGGTAACCAAAATACTCCCGGATCTGTTTCGGGCCGGAGAGAGAGGCGTCACACTGATCCAAATGCGGCCTTTGTTTAAACAAAAGAGACGGCAAGCGAAGTCTTCTATTTCAGGTCAAGCTCAATTGCATTTTGGAATATGAAATTAAGACTTTTTGAATGAAGAGTAGTCAAAAAGTCTCCACCACAGAGATGGGGAGACAACTCTGTAACATGTAACTCCCACTGAAATAGGCGTCATTTTAGAGCATAGATTTTGGATAAGAGGGAAGAAGTTTCATTATTGCTGTCAAAAACATATTGCTGATATGCTTTTATAATGATAGAAATTGATATTTCAGCACACGACTTTCAAGAGTTTGAGCTCTCTATAAACCTCCACAACACTTTGAGAGTTGGCAAAATAATTTTGTCTCGTTGATAATAATCAAATTTAAGGTCGGTGCAACATTAAAAAAAAAAGGTCTGACAGAGGCTCGAGAGAATAGAGCATTGAGAAAGAAAGAGAAAGAGAGAGAGAGATAGAGAGAGAGAGAGAGAGAGAGAGAGAGAGAGAGAGAGAGAGAGAGAGAGAGAGAGAGAGAGAGAGAGAGAGAGAGAGAGAGAGAGAGAGAGAGAGAGAGAGATAGAGAGAGAGAGAGAGAGAGAGAGAGAGATTGAGAGGAAGTGGTCAATTGCGGCACTAAGATAATTGGTTATAAATTATAAATCACATAGGGTGTAAAATCCACTTTCGGTTGAAAAAGCAATATATGTGCTAGATGTAACAATTGTTCATAAAAAGCTGTGAGTAAACTCCATGAAATTGCCAAAACTGTCAGCTCTCCAATATGCCTTTAATAATCTCCAAAGATTTTCGGTGTCCTCAAAAACTGCAGAATTCTGTTCACTCCAAAACAAACCTTCAAAGGGCGAACTGGGCTTATTTGTTGTACCACCTTCCCGGTCTCTTTTTCTCGGTTACCATCTGTCTGTCTCTGTATCTCTCTCTCTCTCTGTTTCTCGCTGTCTCTGGCTCTATCTGTCCTTCCCTGTCTGTCTGTCTGTCTTTCTCTTAACCACTCTGTCTCTGTATCTGTCTCCCTGTCTTTCTCTCTGTCTGTCTGTCTCTGTCTTTGTCCCTGCCTCTGTCTCTGTCTGTCTGTCTGTCTGTCTGTCTGTCTGTCTGTCTGGCTGTCTGTCTCTCTGTCTCTGTCTGTCTCTCTCTCCCTCTCTCTCTTTCCTTCTAGTAGAAAAAAAACAACTCAACATAATTTTGTTATGCGTTTAGATCACATTTTCTGTTAAATTATCCTCGTTAACTTTTTTTTTGGTCCGTTATTTCAACGATAGAAAAAAAGATATAGATAGATAGATAGATAGATAGAGAGATAGAGAGATAGATAGATAGATAGATAGATAGATAGATAGATAGATAGATAGATAGATAGATAGATAGATAGATAGATAGATAGGCAGTATGTAGGTTAGGAGGTAAATAGAACGATATATGTGTAGATGAATAAACAAGAATGCATATTGACGTTTTGGCTAAAATGGCATATAACAGAATAAAGGTTTTTAGGAATACGTACCCTGCTGGATAAATTTAAAGTTGAAGGAAAGTAAACGAGTAGAGCAACCAAAGAGTGTGTATTTGATCAAGGATGCTCCTGTGTGTTTAATGTACATACTTTCATCCTCTCAAATCTCACCCCTTTTACCCTATTTTCCTCTTCGTTCTACATTTAACGTAAAACAGTCATTGCCATGTTCTCTAGGCAAGGACCTCTCTTTGTTTAACATCTGTGTAGCGATTGATGAAAGGAGTCTTGTTGCGTTTTAGAATTATTCTAAGCAACAAAAAAGACATACGAAGATAATTTTTCAAATAATGACAATAATTTAGCTAAGGGGGTGAAGTTACGGCTACATAATTATTTGGGCAAGTTAGCTAAACATTCATGGAACAATTATTATTGTCTGCTGTAAGATCAGCATGGAAATACCTCTTGAGCAAATATGGCCCTAAACTAGACATATTTTTTAAAATTGTTATACATCCCCTAAGTTTCTAAAGGAGATTCCAAAGCGGGGATAGGCCTAGTCCACCTCGCCTCGTGTACACTTAAACATCGTGATGGAGACCTGGGGTCCGTAATACAGGCGTTGCGAAAGCTGGACCCAATGTTGCAGAACGAGAGCAAAAGGCGAGGGATTCTGCCCTGGCTCCTCATCATACATGTAGTCTGTCCAAGACTGAAGGAGCCAATGAGCGATCAGAAAACCCCATGCCTAAGGGGTGTGATTATGTCACCCGCTTTCCTCGTGTGAATCGCAAGGTCAAGGACGACAGTCAGGAGTGTCAGCTACAGAGCCGGGCCTACCAGTCCTGGCGTGTGTGAACTCGATGAGTTTGCCCTTGCTGCGGGTAAGTAAACATTAAATGTGGACTTCATTCTCGGCAACGGGAAATCTCTCTCTCTCTCTCTCTCTCTCTCTCTCTCTCTCTCTCTATTTCTCCACTTCTTATTCTGTTCGTTTTTGTCTTTATGTCCGTCTGTGTCTGTTTGTTTTTCTTTATTTCTCCCTTACTCTGTTTCCATCTCTCTCTCTTCCTCTCTTTGTTCCTCAAAACCTCTTTCCATTGTCGTAATCTCCATTTTGCTTTTCTTTTATTTCTTTCGAGATTTGCAAAGTATCATCTACGGTATCATCTGCCATAGACGTGCATGCGTATTGCATTGCTTAATCTCGTTGACGAAACTTTGGAGCTATAGACAGCTGTACGCAGCTCTTTTTGAGCCGCAAACAATAGGTTTAAATTATGGCGGAATATTGATTATTTTATTAGGTACATCTGTGTTTTTTTTTCAAAAGAGAGAGCAACAACATCAACGACTACAACAACAAAAACAAATAGGCCTAATATCACTAAAAGTGAATGCATACCCATACAGCAAAAGTTTAAGAAAGCAGCAATAATGTATAACTGATGTTTATTGAAATAGTCCAATAGTGAACAGCAGATAAACAAAAACACAATATTATAAAGATCTTAATTATAGACATTTAAGTTATACAGTTTTATTCTTCTTGCGTTCTTGCTACAGCAGATTTGTTAATTCAACATTATTTTACTTCGTCTTGCTGTGTCAACATTCTCATAAAATTATCTTATTCAGATTTCTTAAAATGTGGCGCTGTATGAAGATGAATAGTGGTTCCATAATTACTATGACTTTTGACTAATGCTATAAAGAAAAATGCATTCCAAACCGATAAAGATGCCATGACTCTACTGAGCAATGGCAATAGCTCCACTTAACAATGGCAGTAACTCCACTTACCAATGGTAGTAAATCCACTGGCAGTAACTCCACTCCACCTAGCTGCCTTTATAAACGAAACGGGTTTACTCATAAGGTCGTTAAGGATTAAGGAAGAAAATGATACCTTCTGTCTCTCGGAGAATGTTATATGGAGAGAAGCTCACCGTCTCAAATTTGTATCTTTGACCTCCTATTCGCCAGTTCAGGCGCTTACTGACTGAACTATCTAGCTCCAAAGCAAGAAAAAACAACAAAAACAACAAACAACAAAAACAAAAACAAAAAAACAACAACAAAATCCCAAGACAAACAAAAAAACAAGCAAAGCATACTTCACAAATAATGTGAAAAGCGGTTCTAGAGACTAATACGATAGTATTAAGGTCATATTTTGATTGACAACAACAATAATAATAACAACCTTTGATGTACATAATACAAAGCAAACAATTTCAATCGTAGACACCCTATACATGTACTTGTGCTCCGCGTGGAAATAGCAGATGGCTATAAAGGCACCTTGATACTGTCTTACCTGACACATATACGCAAAGAAAAACAACGTTCAAAATGTTTCGTACGGAATAAAAAAAAAGTTATGAATAATGCTAAAATAATGTCAATAAATAACATGTGGATAAAAAAACACCATTCCAGAAATTCAAATTAAAAATGTGATATTTACATTAAAAAAGACCCAATGGGAAAAAAGATTTCCTGTAACATAAAAAAAACGTAATGAGTTATAAAAAGAATATCAGCATAACTGTACATGTCATTAAATCGATAAAGCCATATACCTTTATTATGAAGCAATCAAGAGAGCATGTTGGTGTTTTTTTAGAACAGTTAAATATACATATTAGGATTAAGTTATGCATTTATGGGTAAGGATACCTTTACGGTTATTGGAGTATAAGCGATACGTTTTAAATAAGTTATTACTATATTACTTAACAAGTCAGTTTAATTTGATACCTCAATTCATAACAATGCAATTCAGTTTTATGATTATATTATCAGTGCTAGCAAACACATCATCTCACAATGTATTTTTACCATTATCAAAGAGTATGTAATGTATTTTCTGATTTAAAAAATGCGCATTTTTACTTGCTCAAACTACAAACACAATATATTGCCATATAGATAATTAAGATAATCATTGTGATGACAAAATGGCGGAGCTTATGATGAAAACAATGATGGTGATAATTTAAGATTGGTTGATGTGGTAGGTGGTAGCAAAAATGTAGAATTTAATTAGGATGTGCAGTCATTCAACTTTGTCCTGTAAATGTGCTACGATTGGTCTTCATAGTTAAGTTATGGATGATGATTGTGACGATGATGATAATGTTGGTGATGATGATGATGATGATGATGATGATGATGATAATGATGGATGATGAATAATAGTACTTTTCGGGACAGAAATAGTTATTCATAATGGATTAATGTGGACATGTTTGAACTTTTTTTTATTGAACCAACACGAATCGCGCAAGCAAAGTTCCTTTTAAATAGACACACAATAAAAAATGTTCGCTGTAACAAAAGACATCCCATCTACGCAAAAATTAAAAGCAATTAAAATTATGAGATTACAAGATACGATTACAAGAGGAGATTTGTCATATGAACAGAACGAGATAGCTGAAGAACACACCAATTTACCGCGTTCACACCAGAGCTGCCAACCCAACCAACCATTAAGGCACACATAGAGACAAAGAAGTTAAAGGAAATGCCCAGATGTATATTTTTGAGTAAGGTTTGGTTGCAGTTCTATCAAATCCTGAACCCTGTGGCTGACAAAATACGCACTACCCTCAAATAATATTTATGTTAGACCTCTCAATCCCTTTGGCGTGCGTGTGAGAAGACGCAGCTTGTACAGTATTTACCCCAAACCAACAAGTTCGCTTGACTCTGTGTCATGCATCCCTCTATTTCCTCCTTTTATCTGGTTAAGTGCTTTTTTCCCGATGTGACAGGACATTTAGATGCTTTGATTCTTTGAAAGCATTAGAATAAAAGAGGCTATTGACTTGAGATTTGAGATTTGTCCACCCTATTCCCGCTTCCCCCACCCCCACCCTTTAAAAATGTCTCTTCCTTTGTAGCCGCCCCCTCCTTCTGGTATATAGTGATTATAAAAATTAAAATTACTTGAGTTGACTTTTTCCAACCTTATAACTATAAGTGAGTTATAATATCAGGAAAAACATGAACTTTTTATATATATTTTTTTTTATAGTTACATTATTATTACATGCGTATACGAAATGGTTAGAATAACCTATCACCCTTTTTATTTCTTATAATAAGAAATAAAACATTTTAATTGATGTCACGAACCATGTCGTAATAAGATTCTTTACTTTGAAAATTGGAGTTGAATCTGTACACATTAACAATAATTATTATTAATTTTTTCTTCTTGATCCATGTCTTCTTAAAAACAGCCGAAACATTAACAGAACCAACGCCGACTTAGATATGCTATAGACTGCAACTTAAAGCAACCATTATTGTACCTAATAACTGTGAGAATTACAAAAAAAAAGTTTGACATCCACCCTCCCCACTCTGTTCTTTACAACAATCTCCCGTAGGTTTCCCGAAGAATGCTGTTCGGACACGAGACGGCACCAGTCAAGGTTTCAGCTCAGGACCTCTTGTTTTGCCTACTTTGCCTGTTCTGCTCAATGCATTGAGCTTTCATTTAGTTGCAATAATATGACGTTGACTATCATCGTTCTAGCCTCTGTGGTAATACAAATAATCTAAAGAATGTGGCTGCTATGGGTTGATGAAATCGAGACTGGTGTAGCAATGCATTGCAATGTAATGGATGACCTTGCTACAGCATAATGTGGATGCTGCGGAGGACACTGACAAACAAGGTCCTATGTCTGTGTCAATACTCCAACTGCTATAACTAATGAAAAGTACCTGATGACACCCACTAGTGAACCATGTTTTTAAGACAATTCAATAAGGCTGCAAAATGCATTGAAGGTTTGCCTAAATTGACATTTTAGGAAAAAAAAATAGTTTGGAAGATAGGGCTACACAGCGGAGGAAAGGTTTGGGAGGGGAGTGTTGGGGAGGAAAGACTTTCAGGAAATCTGTGAAAGTTTCAATACTTAAGCGACATGTATTTTTATCTCCTTTTCATCTGTCGCCACTATATAAACAATGTAAAGTTATTTGAAAGCTTCCCCTGTCGTTGGACTTTTTTATAGCAATCAAAATGGGGGTTTTATGCCTCAAGGTGGCAACTCCTTAGTATGGAGCGCACAATGTGCTATGTTGAGTTTAAAGCTTTCGTAGGAAATGTATTCCTTCAAATAAGAAATTAGAAACAGTGTTCGAATCACTGCAAGCTGCATCTCATTTCTTGTGTCCCCTTATCTCCATTCTCTTTCTCTTTCTCGATTTTCCCCCTCCATCACTCTCGCTTCCATTTCTCTCATTATCTCTCTCTCTCTCTCTCTCTCTCTCTCTCTCTCTCGTCTATCTCACATGTTTTTTTTTCTTATATCCCCACTATTCCTTGTCTTCCTCCCCCACCCCCCTCTTCCGCTGTTTCTTTGTCTCTGTCTCTCTCTATGTCTGCCTCTGACTGTATCTGTTTGTCTGTCTGGCTCTCACTCACTCACTCAGTCTCTCTCTCTTTCTCTCTCTCTCTCTCTCTCTCTCTCTCTCTCTCTCCCTCTCTCTCTCCCTCCCATTTT
>RQTK01000005.1:450237-524332 GCA_003991915.1 Elysia chlorotica | reverse complement strand
TAAAAGAAAAAAACATTAACAACAACAAACAGTTTCATGGCTTGAAGCCCTTAATTCTAGAGCAATACCAGCGTAGCTAATGCACTGTATCATTTTACAACGACATTACATACCACGAATATAATTATTGCACAATGACGACCTGTGTAGGAAATGTAATGAGATGTACAATAACCAAAAATACCTAAAGTGTTAGATTTAAAGATATTAGATTATAAATAGTGTGTAAGCGCAATGATGTGATTAAAACAAACTTAATTTAATAATACAAAATAGATTAATAATGATAATATAATATTGAGTAACATTAGAGATGCATAACATTCCAGAAAATAATTATGTGGAAGGCTACGATTAAATTTGAGTTTTGAATTTCTAAACAAATTTAAAGTCCGAATGACTAAAAAAAGTTTCTCAATTTTGACCTGCATGCTGTACTAGTTTTACAAAGTTTTAGTGGTGACCACCTGCAGTCTCCATGTTCAAAATGAGGAGGATCTTAATTACCCTTTGCAATGCATTATGGATCTCACAACAGGGTCGACTATATTTGTATAGCTGTTTAAGCACCTTCCATCACGCACGCATTTTTTCTTCAAATTGGGTCCACCTCTCTCTCTCTCCCTTTCTCTCTTTGTCCGCCCTTAATGGCTTTATCTCATCCATGTCTCTCTCCTTAGTATAACCGATTTCAAAAGAGTTACACAAAAGAAAACTACATGCAGAATTCCTTTAACCCAGGAGACAATACATCGACACACGATAAAGGCGCTCCGCGTAATGTGATAAATGATACATATTACAAGGTTCAGATTAAAAAAGGCGAATAGCACTTCAAGAATTAAGGTTTGTCCTTCGTTGTAATTCAACCAGTGCCGCCGTCATAATAAAAGACAAAAATGTTTCAATTGTTTTCTTTTATATCGAGATTTGGCTAAATGACTTATCACCAATATCTACATGTGAAATAACAGCACTTTTAACCACGGTAAGATGTAGTTCACAATCATTACGTTATAGCATTTTGATCAGTATGTCATCATATTTTCCTCCTTTTAAAAAGGCGTATCTTTGTAAAAGTATGAATAACATGGGGGGAAAAGCAGTTTGTTAAATTCCCTGCATTGCCAGGAGCCCGAGAGCTATGCTTCACAACACCACACGTTTGGAATCCTTCCAAATTTAAAATTTTTCAAGTTTTTGGTACGTTGTGGTAAAAAAGGTGTCCGTTGTTTATGTTGTACTGAGGTAAAGTTACAGAAAATGGAACAGCTTGTTTGTTTGTTCAAATCTAGTTCTCTCTCCCTCTGTCTGACTGTTCGACCAAATAATGTAATAACTCTCTCTCTCTCTCTCTCTCTCTCTCTCTCTCTCTCTCTCTCTCCTTCTCACTAGTTTACTCTCCGTGGCAGCTAAACACCTGTCTCAAAGAGTTCTGCTTTTTGCGGTTTGGGCATGATCATCGGTTTGCCGGACTGCCTGGTGGGCGACCAGAAGTTGGAGGAAGAGTCCGACATGTATGCAGTGTCATCGGAGTCTGAGGCTAGCGCGTGGAGGCGCAGGTCTGAGGGGTGCGGGGGCGGAGGGGGTGGGGGCATCATGGGCGGGGGAATGTCTTTCGCGAGGAACTTGAGCTCCTCCCGGGGGCTGGGGCTGTTGGAGAAGGTAGACAGAGGCCGGTTGGGACTTTCCTCCTCGGGGTACAGCTCCTTCTGCTTGCTCTTGTCGTAGCGTGGGATGCTGATGATCATGTCGGCATCGCGTAGGGGATTATTGAAGTTGCATTTCTCCTGCTGCAGGTGATGGTGTTGCGGCTTGTGTAGATAGTGATGAGGCGGCGTTGGCGGCGGGGAAGGCAGAGACCCGTCACTCTCGACCAGGGGTGGAGGCGGAGGCGGAAGGAAAGACTCGATATCGATGTCCAACTTGTGCAAATTGTCGTAGTCGTAGCTAATATCTCCGTTATCTTCCGAGCTGTCTTTCCGGACACCTCTACCGGATACAGATTCATCGGACTCCGAGTTGAGTGGCGTTACCATGGCAACCGGCTGCGAAAAAGTCACGCTTTTACTGCGCTTACCCAGAGGGCTCTTGGGACCTGTAGGTATCAGAACCGGTTTCCGGTTGGCTGGCAGAGTTGTGTGCCCCTGGTGAAATACTGGTTGAGTCTCAAAGCTGCAATGATTCGGATAGCCATCCATGTCATCCCTCGCCTGCCGACCCGTGTAATGGTTTTCTCGGTCCGCAAAGCTCTGATTATTCATATGATGTCCGAAACTATTCTTTACATCTTTGCCGTCTTCCCCATTCTTCTGCAGCGGCACCACAAAGCGCAGGGACAGGTCGCCTGGGTACTGCACGCCCCTGTAGGACTTGCTCGGCTGGTGAGACGCGGAGGGCGGCGGGGTGGAGATACCTGCAGGTAGCGGGGGGCTTGGTGTCGGGTCCCGGTGGATCTGGAAATCAGCGGCTGTCACGATTGTGGCAAAGCCATTAGGGCGGTGAGATGGGCCGTTGCCTTGAGGACTAGTGGGGCGTGTACCGCCATTGTTGCTGAGGGTCCCGTTGCCCTCGTGGACATAGGCGGATACCTTGACGGGAGACCTATTGATGCCGCATACGTGCTGCTCTGTGACAAAAGGCGGGATGCTGGTACCGTTGGAGCCGTGGACGTCCACCACGTCCTCCCCGTCTTCGTCTGTGTAGCGGCAGTAGGAGGACAAGTCCAGAGGTTCGGACTCCATGGCCGGGTACAGTGCCAAGGGTTTCTGCTCCTTGGCTCGCTTCTCGCGCAGTGTTCTGGTGGTGACAGGATAGAACAATAGTGATTGTTTTGTTGTTGTAACGCGATATGCATGAAAAATAAAGTGAATAATTGTCATGGTGCATACAAGGGTTGTTAATCAACAAAATCAAAGCTCTAACTAAAGCAAATGTGTTCTTTAAAAAGTTAATGTCATCACTATATGACCAAAATGTTTGGTCTATTTTTGTATGTCGTTATTCTTGTGATTCAAAAGTATGTGAGAAAAGTAGAATGAGAGAGAGAGAAAGAGAGAGAGAGAGAGAGAGAGAGAGAGAGAGAGAGAGAGAGAGAGAGAGAGAGAGAGAGAAATACAAATGCAAGCAAACTGAGGCCAGACAGACAAAACGGCAAACAGATGGAGAAATATTATAAAGCTGCACTTAGATATCGAGGCAGACAGACTAACAAAGACAGACAAACGGCAAAGAAGTCTCCACAGTTTCTGTTCTCACCTTCGACAGTGCAAAGCCATGGCAATGATGACCACGGCGATGAGAATGAAGCCTGCAGCTACGATACCCCAGACGATAGTCACTGGAATGTAGAAAATAGAAGAATATCCATATAGGTGACGTTGACACACATTGGCAATATGAGACGTCAAGTACAAGATGAAGTGATTTAGGTAAAGTTTAAAAGAAAATGTATGTTATAAGCAACTGAGTGATGGTATTTTTCGGTCTAACTTTACAAGGCTAACGTATCTCTTCAAACAACCTATTCCAAATGAACAAAGAGGTTTCGTCTCCCTAGGTCGGATAATATACAATTAAAAGATCGTGCTGAAAGTCCGTTTGTATTTATTTGTGTGAGTGTTAGCCAAACACATTTGTGTAATGCGTGTCTTATCAAACATAATTTGCGTACTTCGTTTACACAATGACTTTGAAAGAAAATGAACTTTAACAAATTATTGCTGACAGCATTAAGGTTGTAACTCGACGGGAAATAATCCATACACTTCTAAGAGTTTGAAATAAAATATGATGGTTATATTATTTCCCTTAGTTCATTGTAACTGATGCTGCTGCGGAAAATCGAATTAGAGTAATAGAAGTAGTGTAGAAGTAGTAGTAGTAGTAGTAGTAGTAGTAGTAGTAGTAGTAGTAGTAGTAGTAGTAGTAGTAGTAGTAGTAGTAGTAGTAGTAGTAGTAGTAGTAGTAGTAGTAGTAGTAGTAGTAGTAGTAGTAGTAGTAGTAGTAGTAGTAGTAGTAGTAGTAGTAGTAGTAGTAGTAGTAGTAGTAGTAGTAGTAGTAGTAGTTAAAGCAGTTGTAATTGCAGTTGTGGTAGTGAGATCTCTCTCGCTCAAAAATGTCTCCCTATCTCGCTCTCTCTAGTTTAAACGTCTTCTACCCAGCAATCTTGGAGCACTCTATACGGCGAAGAAGTAACAATTTACCTATGTCTGAGTGCCCTTTGTGCAGGGCTACAGGTGTGGCATCCTCCGTGACATTTCCTGGTCTTCCGGCATCAGTGACGCCAAGTCCTGACCCCTTACCACCAGCTAACTGCTCGTCTTCTTTTCTGATCCGCTCCTCTTCCTCCTCCTTCTTCATCTCTCTGTCTCTAGCCTCTTGAGCTTCTAGGGCCAATCTCTCCTTAAGTTGTTGGAATGGTTTACCACACATGATTTCCACATGGCCATCGGCGTCATTAGCTGATGAAACGAACAGGTGATGGTATTACATCAGTTAAAAATATCTTAAACAATTTTTTTTATAATTACAGAGCCCACGATTTCCTGGTTAACTGGAAAACAGAAATTGTGTATTTTAAACTGGGGCTAACCAATCGTATGCCATGATTTATTTTGTGTAACATCAGTTCTGCACATTACCAAATTAGAAAGATAAAAAAACAGCTAAACTTGATTCTTTTAAGAAAACTTCAAGTACTATTGTGCACTTACAGATGGCATCATTGCTTATTTCATGACTCAAAACCATCCTAATAATATCACAAAGATCGAGTGTTTTAGGGGAAATAGTTCTTTCAGTAGGCTGCACGGGATATAACAAAGAGATCATAAATTAAAACTCTGATTAAAGAAATTAGCGTTTTTACTAGTTGGATCAGAACCAGTTCGATGTTTCATGCTAAGATAGACGCTCTGTCATCCTATCAGTCTAAACTACTTCTATATTTCCAAGGGAGATCATTTTCTTTGTAAGGCTGACAAAATGTCAACAGAGAGAGGTTTCTTTCCTGTGTTTATAGGGCTCTAGCTCAAAACTTAAATCATCACCTTATGTCTGATTCACTCTGGTTGCTGCACAAATACACTTACGTTTTGCTTGCAGCCAGATGTACGCCCGGCCGTCCTGCGGCAGGCTCTCCAGCGTGACGGTCACGTTTGGCACGGCGCGGCTGTACAGGCTCTGGAAGCCGAACAGCCCGCGGTCCCGGCACCGCAGCCGCTTGCGGTAGTTGCGCGGGTCTTCGATGTCCAGCATGCGCGTGCAGACCTGCGTGTCTCTGGACCCCGCCAGCAGCACATCGATGGAGTGGACACTGATGCCCTGAAAAGGTAAAGGTAAAGATGAGGGTAAAGGTGGAAGTAGAGGTGAAGGTTAAGGTAAAGGTAAAGGTGAAGGCAAAGTGAAAGGGTAATTAAAAAACTCGAAGTCGCGGCAAAGGTTAAAGTAAGGGTCAAGCTTAGGTAACGTAAAGCAGAAGTAACAGTACAGTAAGATAAAGATAACATTTTTCATCCAGTTAAGAACTAGCATTGAAAAAAAAACAAGTTGGATTAACTATACATATGGTATCCACAACATTCTTTTTCTAAGATAATGGAGCCTCCACAAAATTAGATGAGTCTGGAGTAAGCCTCCATGTCAAGTAAGTTCTGTGCAGTGCTGACTTCAATTTTTTTCAAAACAATCTGTAAAAAAATTCTTAATAAAAGATGAGGCAACAAAAATACATGTTTTCAGGTAAGGAGGGTCAACATGTTCTCCAGTGCTGCCCGTGGCTTTAATATGGTAGCTTCCCTTTTGTAAAGATTTAACACCGTTAAAAACAACACAGGCTCTTGAATTATGAAAGCTATCCATTTGAACAGTCAGTTTAATAGCATCGAAGTTTTCATTGTGTCTTAAAATTTGAAACGCTATCCATTTGAACAGTCAGTTTAATAGCATCGAAGTGTTCATTGTGTCTTAAAATTTTATATACTTGGTAAAATACTTTATAACGTGGTAATTTTAACAAACGATTTGGATCAGAAACACAAGTTAGAGAAGTATAACAAAGAAAACCTGCAAAGCTTGAGGAAGCCTTCACAACGTCTGTCAAGCTATTAAGGGCTATGCCAATAAAACTAGCAAAAAACTTTGGATCCCAACAACAAAAACATGAAGGAGAACAGCAGCAACAACGAAACAACAACAATAACTACAACTACTACTACTACTACTGCTACTACTACTACTACTACTACTACTACTACTACTACTACTACTACTACTACTACTACTACTATTACCACTGTGGCCAGTACTACAACATACTAACCTCAGGGTGTGTTGTGAATACTCCACATTCACAGATCTCTCCACCTTTAGGCACCTTCAAATACCCTGGGTATTCAGCATTGGACAAGTACAGAGACTTTCCACGCATTTCACTATCGGTGCAGAAGTGAACGATGTCTCCAACTGTTGAAAAATAGAAAATAATATAATACAAACTTCATACGTATTGTATTCAAAAACGATTCAAAAAGAAAAAAAACCTAAGAAACTTAGTATAAACCATTGTGTATTTTCTGGAAATAAATTGATTCTTTTGGTGAGGATGGGTGGTGGTGGTAGGGGATTGAAAACTCTTCTCTGAAGTTTTTTTCTTCTTTTTAATGACACATTTTATCACTAAGGAAAATATATTTAAACGAAAAAATTGCCAGTTTTTATGTCCATCAATTAAATTATTCTGAAACAATTTATGATCATTACTGATATGACCCCACAGACTGTGTGACGTACATGCTATTCACATGAAACAACGATCAAATCGTTTCGTACACGTGTAATCATTAAAACTGTCATGTATTGTTTTTCCAATTACCCGGATTAGATAGATAGCTGTCTTTCACTTTAAGATTTACTTGAAATTTACTACATAAACTTTGGTTCTGCAAAGTGTCAAAAATTAACTTATGAAAAACACACGCGTATACAACGATGCGTTTAAGTGGCCAACACAAACAACGGTGATGTTAAATTAATGTTCAAAACTTATAACGAAAACAGTTTAAGACAGATAATGCCATCTAGTTACTTTTAGACTGCCCAGGAGCACAGTCAACCATAGACAATTCTAGTGGTATTATTATTATACGTCATACTGTAATTCTTTTTACAGTCATTGTTTATAAAAATGGTTACTAGAACAATAGTTAACAATTAAAGTAGTTTGAAATACACCGAACACATAATTGTGTATAGTGTTAATGCGGACTGCTTAACACTAACTACAAACACAGTCATGGCGATATTCTTGTCCTTAGCATAAGAGTCTCTAGGAACACATAGGTGTAAAAACTGCATATACTTTGTTAATTATTACTAGCCACACAATTACAGACGACATTTAGTTTGCGTGAGAGTTACTGCATTAAGAACACATACATGTTTAAGCTCATATAGTCTGTTAAATACTCACCAGGGACACAGTCATAGACGATGGTCATGTAGTCCGTGTAAGATCTGTGAGTGCATGGAGGCTCCGTCTTGGCCCTCTCTACCTGCAGGTCGCACCTGCCTCGGCCCGAGCACTTGGTGTTGATGGCAGTGATGATGCCCTTGTTGTCATCCACATTGCAGTCTCCTCGCTCCGGGCGGCAGCAAGATCGGGCGCTGGAACTGCTGTCTATGGTACCAGCACTGCTTGTGTTCCTGAATAAATGTGCCACACAAAGATGGGCATTAACCGGCCAGGTTGCTATGGCAAATATGGGGTAAAAAGTAATATTCGCACCATGCTCTTGAGAGAGCGTTGGGGAATCAAGACTAACGATCCTGGTTGTACTAGAAATAAAAATTTATTTGTCCTTTAAAGGCATATTTGTCGGATTTCGTCACTGGTTGTGTCGATAAGCATAATGTGATCTGCAGAAACAAAGGTATTGGTACCCCCGTTTTGTCTATAAGTGGCAGCATGATAAATTGTCAGACGTTAGCTTTGGGACCCGTTGGTGATATAGATCACGTTGGATGTTAAGGAACCAACCAACTAGCCAACCAACCATGTAACGTACCAGTTGTTAATAATAACAAAACGTATCTGAAATAACACTGGGTACCGGATATCTCGGTGTAATCCTTCTTGTTCTTGTTCGGATATTTATGAGAAAAGCACATTGTGTAGAGTTTTAGGAAGAAAAAAATGTTTAGACTTTTAGAAGCCACATTTAAAAGATAATGAAAATGATATTAAGGAAAATTGTTAAGAGTAGAAATTAATACCCTAACTTGTGGATCCTCCGATCCATCAAAAAAATTTAATAAATCAACTGTTAATTACAAAGGGTAGGTATGAGAACACAGCAGAATAACGGTTGCTTCGAATCGATAGACTGTTGTTTTAATATACCCAGCGTCGATTTTGGTAATAGAGTTCCAGTCTAGCATATTTCTTCGTTTCTAGATCTCGTATGTATAGGTACAATAGTCAACATTTAATGAATTTGAGCTGACATACAGAACCAAATGATAAATAAGTGTCTAGTCATTAAACGTTAATGGTAGTGAGCCAGATAGAACGCCAATTGTTATACAGAGCTAGATGGTAATATAATATTAATAAGTATCTGACTCTGAACAGGAGCTCTTAAAATAATTGAAAATACAAATAAGCCAAATAGAAATATGATATATTTAAGTATCTGGCTCTGTATAGCAGCTCTTAAAATCATTAAATGTTGATCCTGGTAAGCCGGGTACTCAGCAATAGGCCTACAATATTACTTATGTCTGACTCTGTGTAGCAGCTCTTAAAATCATGAAACTTTAATCCTGGTAAATATAGCACAAAAACATATCGCGGTAAATACAGTCATAATTCTTTATATAACCATATCATGTGAATGTAAGGGAGCACCGCTAGTTCAGTTGATTAATGCTGTGGATTGAAAGTGGGACGTCCGCGGTTTGAATCTCAGCGGGTATCTCAGTCTTTGCGTTATCGAATTCAATTGAGATATTTAAGGAAGAATAAGTATTCTAAGATGGCAATGATGAAAAATATATACTTATCAGTGTGATGACATATGATGATATGTGCCTGTTTGTCTGCCAGTCTGTCTATCTGCTTGTCCCTACATTATTGTGGTATTCGGCCCTTACCTGGCGCCTTCCGGCGTTCTCGGTATGTAGGAAGAGCTCGAGTAAGGTCTCGCACAGCCCAGGCCATACTTGACGCCATAGAAGACCCGCTTGACGGCGATGTGGTGGTCGTCCGGGCACTCCAGCTTCATCTGCTGGTTGGTGCACCCGCTGGCAAAGATGTTGGAGGTAGCTTCGCCATGCACTCCTGAGAAAAGACGCAGAGAGATATTGGTTAATTTGATGAATGATGAAGATGGTGGTCGTGGAGATGGTGGCGGTGGTGGTGATGATGATGCTGATGATGTTGATGATAATAATAATGGCTACTACTACTACTACTACAACTACTACTACTACTACTACTACTACTACTACTACTACTACTACTACTACTACTACTACTACTACTACTACTACTACTACTACTGATGATCATGATATGATAACCCATAGAAGGTGCATCAACACTTCAGCCCTCTGACTATTGTGACACCGACTCAGCATGGGGAATGTAAGAATGCCTATAATTCGTGAACCAATTGATTTAAAAACGCCCGCTCTACCAATAGAGTCACACCATTTTCCTTTTGGATACTAAAGATTACCATTTAGTTACTGTATTGCTTATTATTTGTACACATTGTAAATATTTCTGAACAAAATCGTACATTAGAAGGAATCTTTAGACAGAATGAATCGAAACAGATTTAGGGAAAAATCAAACAGCGCAATGCAACGAATATAAGCGAGAAAATAAAAACCAACAACAATGATCCTGCTCTTAACCATAATTTGTAGAAAGAAAAAGTAACATTTTTAAAGAACAACTTCAAATACATTTTAAAAACTGAAACTCGAAATAAACATGATTTGTGATTATCAGAGAAACAATGGACTTACAGAAACAATAGGATAAATAAATAAACGCACAGAAACATGTAAATTCCCCCTCCCTACCCCTTCTCTCTCTGTCTCTCTCTATATCTCTATCTCTCTCTCTATTTCTATCTATTTATGTTAGTCCTTCTCATTGATCTCTGTCTCTGTCTCGGTCTGTCTGTCTGTCTGTCTGTCTGTCTGTCTGTCTTCTGTCTGTCTGTCTGTCTGTCTGTCTGTCTGTCTGTCTGTCTGTCTGTCTGTCTGTCTGTCTGTCTGTCTGTCTGTCTGTCTGTCTCTCTCTCTCTCTCTCTCTCTCTCTCTCTCTCTCTCTCTCTCTCTCTCTCTCTCTCCACCTAATTCTGCTTTCTTTACTACCATTGCCTTAATTTTTTTTCTTCCTCCTTTCCGCTACGTCCCCTTCCCTTCTTCTACCTCATATATCTTGGCGTACCTCGCCACTGATTCGCACGAAGGCCGCAAAGATAACTCTAGAACTGTTGGCACCAGACACGCAGGAACTGAGTGTGTGATAAGCACTATCTGTTGCTCTTCTCTACTATGATTGTATATTATTTCCTGAGAGTCGGATACATCTTTCAGGTGGTTATCGCCCTTATCACAGCCGACATCCTGTATGAAACATCCTGTTTTAACCCTTCAAGTTCAAGCCGTTGCATCTTTTCACCTTGACTCCTCTTCCCCCTGTTTTATTCCTCTCATATGGGCGGTAAACAATCATTCTATGGCTTGAAAGTTGAACAAAAGTTGGTTTCTAAATAAAAAAATGATACTGAAGTCACAGTAGCATTTTGTTTATGTAAATAATAAATGATAAAATTGGAATCTGACTAAAAGGTTTCACAACACAAGAGAGGCAAATAACCACACAAACACGAATCTATGAATATATTATTTTATATCCCCACGCTTTCCAAACAAGTGACAAGTGACAAGAATCATTCACGGAGACAGAGAGCACTAGATAGCTCTAAGATTCAAACAACTGATCTCCTCCTGATCACTCTAGCGCATTTCTGACTTGGCTAAATGCACATCCCAATGAAATTTCGAGATAGATTCTTACAAATTCACTCAATCATCTGCTTTTATCAGCATACCACATAAACATTCACATACCATCGGTACTTCAAAGAAAAACAACAACTACGAGGCACTTTCAAGGAAAATCATTTCGGCTAGAATAGCCGTAAGACCACCTTATAGATACCGTATACCCACTAGCGACTCATCTCAAGATCTTTTGATAAACCTTAGCTAGGGCCACCTTCACTCCCAGTATATCCGACGGGTTGCCATAAACGTGGTTGTTTGTCACGTCTCCTTGGTCACAGACGTGCGTTTTAACAGAATTTTTAGTGAAAAGTATACACCGACAGGAGAACCAGTATCAGTAAAAAAAATTAAATAAAAACACCAGCACCCCCCAAAAAACAACCCAAAACCAAAACAAACAAAAACAAAACAAGCTAAAACAGCGCATCGAACGGAAGTGTGGCATCGAAACATTCAAAACAGAGATAGAGTATTTATAAAATTAATACCATCATGGGTCACATTTTTAGTTGCTGCAATTTATGTTTTGTATACGTATTTGGAGCTTGGTATGTTATATACAGAGCTCGTTGATATAAAGCTTTGATAAAATGATCCAATTCAGTTTGCTCTACTGAAGAACCAACTGCCCTCAGTTAAAACTGTCGCTGGGTCTTCTATAATTATAGGAATTCTCCGGGCTGCCGCTAGTTGATAATACGGAACATTTGCTTTCTCTTTGTCTTAGGTCTCCTAGGTTCTCAAAAAGAAGAATACATACATTTTGAGGCTCCGGATAAGGCTACAAAAAAACTTCTCTAATCAACAGATAAAAATACGGATCGACAGAGGAATCCAATCATCGACTTCCGGAAAGAAGTAGCTTGGACCATTGGGGCAGACACTTCATGACGCCGTCTTTTAAAAAAAATCTAAAACGTGTTACCCATAACATAAACGGGCTTGAAATTTGTTTTCAATTGGATACTAAGTCTCGAAACTAATTTTAAGGCATCGTGTAACAACAACAACAATAGCAACAACAACAACAACAACAACAACAATACTACTACTACTACTACTACTACTACTACTACTACTACTACTACTACTACTACTACTACTACTACTACTACTACTACTACTAATAATAATAATTATAACCATTTAAGTAATAGCGAAATGAAAAATTCCTTTTACAAAGAACTTACATTTATTTGGCGTTAGTCTTAAAATGATTTGATACTCATTTACCAAATGCTATTAAAATATGTACGGATAGTCTTTGAACAAAATCAGCAGTTAAATAAGAAACATCCTCTAAAAATAGAGGCTTTGTTAAAGTGTTTTTATTTTTTTTTTTCAAACCAAAGCACGTTTTATATCGAGGCCTTCTCCAGTAACACATAAAAGGAAGAAAAAATCTACCAGGCCCAAGATTTCCTATTCGTTGCTGAAAGATAAAAAAAAGAGTGAATAAAAAATGAACAAGTTATGTGCATAAGAGTTGAGCAAATGCTGTTAGCGGAATTGAAAGTAAACAGAATTTTCACATAGTGCAAGGTAGACTGTAAAGCATAGGATTTATTAAAACATTATATTTGCGTGAATTTTCTTATAAGACCTACTGGTTGGTGCTCAATGGTCCAAAGATGGGACCCAACCAAGCTATGGTTAATCTGTATTTATTATTATTTCCGATACACAGGGAACCCCCTTGCCCCCCCCCCCCCCCCCCTCTCTCTCTCTCTCTAAGCATACAACTAGTGTACTCAATTATTCTGAGTCAAAATTATGCTAAAGAACACAGGAATACCTAGAGATGTACTTATTTAGTGTAACGGTCGTGGTCTCTTGCCCAGACCGCATAAAGTCCACGATCTCCCACTCCACACTATCAACTGGAGGGCGTCAGGGCTAGACGAAGCCACTGAAGCCAGACTGTTTAATCCCCCAGTACAAGATAAGATAACTGTGGTCACACACCGCCGTGGTAATAAACTTAGATGGCATTGGCGCCTTTCCCTAGCTCTCTCTCCTACCATTGTGATTTATTACTTATTAGGAAGCTGATTGCAGCCTATACCTTACAATCTAACATAATGAGCTGGCTAACGAGGAGACTATAAAATTGTGTTGAAGTCATCTACACGACTTCATTAATTTTTTTATTAAAAAAAAAACAAACACATAATTTAATAATATAGAAAAACTCTTTTTTATCTTCGTAACTAGTCGGAAGCAATAAGGTCTAAATTAGTTTTACTTCTCCCAGGTTTTCCAAAGAATCCTATACAAACACGATATCACAAATTAGATTTAAATCTTGAGTCTCTTACTCATCATTCTGGGGGCAGCACCAACTGTCATTATATGGCACTATAATAATAGTGCTAGATAGGAAGCCTTTGGTGTTACATACGAAAGGCTTTGTCCTTACATCGATATATTTTAAAGCCTTTTATATCATGGTATATGTACGGCCCTAAATCTCCAGATCTAGAGACTACTTTATGACTCGTGATAATATTACACATTTTCTCCAAAGAAACATCTCAATCCTTCCTAGAAAGTTTATAATTTAATCTATATTATATGTAGTAATCCTTCCTGGCAAGATAAATATAAGGTCTTTAAAGTTTGAACATATTAATCTATATTATATTTAGATTGGTTGAGCATTTAAAAAACTTGAACTGTGAGTACAGGATCCTAAAAAGTTAACAAAAGCTGCCTTAGTCCGAACGAAAAAGTATACATCAATTATACACCTTCCCATTTTATGAAGCATACTGTAGACATGTTACTCCTTTAAGTGATAATCTAAGTGATAACACGGTAGGGAATGATTAAAGATAAAGTATTAAATCTTAAAGATACCGGCATCTTTCTTTCACGAAATAGATTTCCAGAAAGTACGTACGAAAAGGCCATATCTAAATCGAGATCTAATCGAGTCCCCGGATGTACCTTATCACCAAACTTCCGGTGGATGATTTGCCCTTTGGTTTGTACTGCGCACTTGCTGATATTTCCAACCCACCTACATCCGGTGCAAGATTTTGCTTGATATTTCATGTTCCGATCACACCTGATCTCGCCAGAAAGAAACACCGATGTTAAAGAACATTATATTTTACAGTTCAGTAATCTCCTCGTAAAAAAACAACAATGGAACGAATAGAGTAAGAGTGAGTTAGTGAGATACATGTAATAGAGATTATTCAGTTCGGCAGCGGTGAGGCCATAACAGCAGTCCCACACTTAAAGCTTTATTTCTTTTATTTCTAAGCTAGCACCTGGTTGTGGAGACATGCTGAAAAAGGATCATTACCAACGAGATCTGTTTTGTATCCCGATTGATTGAATGCAGTGAGAAAATTGCGGGTTCGTCGTGGAGCGCCAGTAGCTCAGCCGGTAAGCGCTTCGGAGTGACTAGATGGATGTCTTCGATTCGAATCTCAGCTCTTTGGGGCAGATATTCGTGCTCTCTCTCTCTCTCTCTCTCTCTCTCTCTCTCTCTCTCTCTCTCTCTCTCTTTCTTTCTCTGTCTTCCTCTCTTTGTTTGCGTTTCTCATTTTTAGAAGGGATCGCTTAAGCAGATTTGAAACTTCGACAATGCTCCTGTTTCAGTAGGGATTCTTGTATAAACTTAGGGAAAATGCAACTATTAAACAAGTACATTTTTTCCATTTTCTCGCTTGTCCATGTCATTAAATGTATTTTTGTGGTTCTTTCGCCTTTGCTACTACATGTATCCGTCTTGAGCAAGATGATTGATAAAGATTTTCAAATGCTTCCTATTTCCTGTTCCAGCCTGCAAACGTTTAAAGCGACCTGTGGGGAGAGCTGACACACCTGAATCACAGTGGCTCGACCCGAGCCTGTTTACACTACATGTTCCTCAGTCTTGCCAGGTGGATCGACCCCTCGGAGTTTTGGGCCTTAATTTACGAAATGGGCCACCTGGATATCAGCATTGCGGTTAAATGGCTGAGGAGGCAAATACGGAGGGTGCAATGAGCGCTATATAGTACACTAGAAAAGCTGGAGGGTAGGAAGTCTGCGGTTCGACTCATCTCGTATCTCCGTATAATTGTGTAATGTATAGGATTCTTTAAAAATATGGCGTACGTAAAACCTATTGAAGCTGACGGTTTGTTTAAAGAAAGGAAGACAGGGGAAAATATTTAAATACAAAAACAAAACCCAAACAACGGAAAACACATCATGGAGGAAGGCAATAAAGATGACAGAGACGTATTATTTAAAATACAAATCGCAACTTTGCTTAACTGAAAACTCGAAATGAGAAATAGGAGGGTTCAGGAAGATTCATAATTATTGATAACAAAAAAAAAAGGTAAATGTTCGTATCAATAAAAACATCCTGCTTTGATGTACTTTATGTAAATCAAAGGCAATTATTTTCGTCAACTAAAGGATACATTTCGTATACATTTGGTACAAACCACAAGAGCGATGAATTGAAACAATCATTTCGAAACTTTCAGGAACGTAGCACTACCCCAAATGAAAAAAAGGATTGTTTTATCAAAACTGTTTTATCAAAACATTGTAAAAAAAAAACTTGGATGTGTGCGAAAACATCACAATGACAATTTCTTCCAATGTCCTTTTATAATGCTAGTTCGAAGAATTTGCATCACCAAAACAATAGACAGTTACTGTTAAAAAATTAGAGGAGTCTTTAAATATTCACGCTTAAATGTTTAGGCTGTGATCCCGCCTGTCCTTTGTTATTGTTCACGACATGTGATGTTTATAACGACGTGCCTTTCAACCAGATTGAGGCTAATTTTATAAAGCTTGTTGAACCTAGTCTATAACACAGTTATATCTAGTTTGTTATTTCTTTGACGAATGGTAGCCGACGCTGTTTTAGCGGAAATGAAAAACATTTTCACAATTGCTTCGTTTGCTAATAGAGTCTGGAGGTTTTTGTACTGTATTGTTGCATCCATGGTTCTATTGATAATCTCCATTATAAGGGAAGCAGACATTTGTTTGGAGATTATAATTATGAAACCTGTCCAACTTAACAACGCTCCCGTAGCAATCTTAGTAATGGTATACAAAACAATATGCTGGGCTTGAATAACACATCCACACCCCACTCTCCCTCCCCTCTCGCTTCTTCACCGTCTCTCTCTCTCTCTCTCTCTCTCTCTCTCTCTCTCTCTCTCTCTCTCTCTCTCGCTCGCTCGCTCTCGTTCTTCTACAATACATTGTACATCTATCTCTATCCTTCTCTCTCGTTATCTCACTCTTTGCTGAATAAAGATATTATATTTCATCTCGCAAATTTAACCTAACACCGGTTGCAACATACACCGTCAAATCATTGGCTTCATTTTTTTGCACATTAAAAGTCGACAATTACACAAGATTTATGTTATTACAGTTTTTAATTCGAGTTTGTAATGTACATGTACCAGTGACGATCTATATCTATAGTCTCTGGTAATACCATTGTGACTGGAGGACTTGCTATCTGATTATTCGTGGACATGACCAATCCATAAGAAGCCACATGACACGTTGAATGACACAGTATACGTTCCTGTTAGACAGCCAAGAACTGTTACCGTGGGTATTTGGTGAAAAAAACCCATTGAAATTGTGAGTACAAATTCGGAGGGAAAAGAATGTTTTTTTTTTTTAATTTTTAAATGAAACCCACATAAAAAAAGAAAAAAAAATACAAAAAAAAACAAAAACAAAGAAAAAACAACAACCACAGAGTCATACATCTTTTTAATTTAGAGGCATATTTTATCAATTTACGCAAGACTGCCTGCTTTGCTTAGATCTTTTCTAATCATTATCTTTGGCAGTCTGAAGACGACGGATGAAGGCAAGAGCTCCGTGAGGAAAAGAGCTTGATCCAGCTCGGCTGGCTTCTAATACATCACCCTGGAGCCATTTAGTTTAGTCTGGTCTAGATAGACGCCAACAAACACATTACTGGTGAAGTTTGTTAGTCATTACTCCTCAAAAAGTGTCTACTGATTAACTATAATACTATAACCAATAAAGCCCCTTCAACACACAACGGTAGAACCTATACCATTAAGCATGTCTCGTCGAGTTCGCTTTGTAGCATAGCGGTTGTTGACCAAAAACCTTTTCTTTTTTTTTTAACAGACGAAGTAAAACATAAAGAACGGGCGGAAGGGTTAAACAATGTTACCCAGGGAAAAAACATTAGCCAAATTTACCATTGAAGAATCATTAGTTTAATGGCTTCCTTTTCCTCTTGTGTATAATTATATACATCGATGTCTTCCATTTTCTCCATGAGGTTTCCTCTCGCTCAACCTTCCTCAGCCTCCCCCTCCCCCTTTTTCTCTCTTTCGCTATCTCTTCCTCGCCCACTCTCTCTCTCTCTCTCTCTCTCTCTCTCTCGTTACCTCTTTTTCGACCTCTCCTTTCTCTCTCAACCTCTCTTTGTCTGTCTCTCTCCATCCCTCTTTCTTTTTCCTCAATATTCCGCTTCTTTGTCTCTCTCTCTCTCTCTCTCTCTCTCTCTCTCTCTCTCTCTCTCTCTCTCTCTCTCTCTCTTTCTCTCTCTCTCAGCTCTCTTGTTGTTTTTTTCCAGCCTGTGTTTTCTGTTACTGATTCGTTAAATGTATAAAATACATCCATCCTAATTTAGTAAAGAATGCCGGATCATGAAAGTTCATAGGGACATATTCTTTTCCCTAATAATTATTATGCCGACTTAAAATCCACCCATATATAGCGCTTTTTTTCATAACAATTTCTTATAAAAATTCATCTCCCAGGAAATCCTGAACAGCAATAAAAATGAAAAACACAGATATTTTATATGTTTTCATAAAAGCACTTAGATAAACCCTTTTCACGCAGACTAGACGCCACTCACGATCGTCCGTCTTGGTAGAATTTTACCACTTAATTTGTAAACTAATATTAGAGAACTAAAAAAAAAACAGATCACCATTTTACGGACCATACATAAGATTATTACTAGAGATCCTTGCTATGCAAACAGAATGCTTTTTACTGTAATTATGATTGATCACTATCTGCTTAATTTGAATGCACATATTAATAGTTAATTTTAAATCAATTTAAAGATATCATCATTTTAAAGATATCATTTTCTCTGAGTACAGATAAAAAGAATGTTTTGCGATGAAACTGCATTAAATTATTCGATGACCAGCACTTAATTTCAGGCCTCTTGTGACAGGTGTATTCATTGACTATCCTGTAAAGTAAATAGATGGGAGAAAAGGAAATAAAAAAACTGTGATGGCCATTTGAAACCTCCATAAAATTCACCCTCATAATTATAATACACGACCAAGTCCACTGTATTTTCCTCCTGCTCCTTAACACTCGCTACAACCATCACCTGTCACCGTCATTACACACTGCGTTTTTGATTGTGGATTTTTTTTTATATAAGCGCAAGCAGGAATTTAAAGTATCAAGTTTTAAAGTATGAAATCCTTAGTACAGCTTTGGGAAAACCCGTAACATTAAGGCTAACATAAGACAATTTCAAACTCTCCCGTTCTGAAGGAAATAATGAGAGCTTATATTTACTGACATGATTGTGTGGTTCACGTAGCTATCACAACTTATAGTCAATTTGGTATAAAAATACAATTTCTTACAAAAAAAAACCTGGCGCCAATCAGTAATTGACGTATCAAAAACAGAAATGACAAGTGTTGTACTCACTATCTCCTGCTTCGTATTAGTTCGTAAGCCAGATGGAACCAAAAGTAAACGGCGCACTAAATAGCAACATCTCGGCGATAATATATTGGAGGCTTTTTTAACACTACGACTTCTGATCTTATCAGATAAGGATAGTAAAAGTAAATCACACAACATTGCTCACTTCATTGCGGGGGAGACAGAGTCCCGCCGTAGAGTTGGTAAAAAGCTGGAAAACTAAGTGGTTGCCAGGATGCGAGGGAGATTGTCAGATCAGTGTCTGATAGGGACCAGGGACTTATTCAGAGAAAAAAAAAAGTATGTTGACTTCTGGCATTTCCCCCTCTACATAAAGTTTTTACCCTTTCAATAATTTAAAGTATTTTCTCCCTCTCTATATATACAGCATTTAATATTGAATGATATTAAGTGTTTTTCAGTGACTCATTGAATATAGAGGCTTCATTGAAAGAGTAATCTAGGTAGGTATTGGTTTGTATTGTAAGTAAAAGTGAACTTTATCATAAAACTAATATGCAGATTTAACACTTTACATTATTGTTGTTCAGGTTGAGCGTACTAAAATAAACTTTTTAAGTATCATTCTATCCCAACCGTGCCAATAATTTAAAATAAATAGATCAGTGTCACTACAGTAGCCATTCATTAAAATATCGGTCTCATAGCATTAGTTTGGATCTTGGACATCTTCTAACACTTAACATACCCCGCTGAATACGAGTAGGAGATGTTTAGGATAGCGGGATGTTTATGGTAAAAGCCCAGGGCCGTCTTCCAGATGTTCATCTCGGCGGAATCTAAAGGTGGTCAAAATTAAGGTCATCAGGAGCAAACACACCTGCCATGTAGAGACAATGACCACAACAGCAGATCCCCGAACCGGCGAAACCCCTTGACAGGCCATCAAAAGGAAGGGGAATAACTCTCTGCCCCCGGAATCAGACTCTGGTCCGCAGAGAGGAAATCGCGCCGGACTTGTGCTCAATGTGTGCCCAGGTTTAGCACCGAGTAACGTATACAGACTTTTCTCGTGTGGATTTCCATATGGTTCCCCTTTCTACACCTTTGTGGAAAAATGCGGTGTAAAGTAAAACAATTTGCTCTTTAGAAAGACCGCCCTTTTAAAGTTACCTACCCTCCCTGTTGAAAAGCACGCCATGTAAACAAGACTAGCGACATAGTCATTGTTCCCGCTGACCTCTAGTTATATTTCCTGTGCAGGTACCTATGTGGTCTTCTATAGAATGTGATGTAAATGAAAGAAATCTGCTCCTCAAAAAAGGGCGCCAATTTTAAGATTTAACAGTGCGCCATTCGACTATTTTTTTTTACTAAATCTGATTCAAATTCTAAATGTCGTTTCACATATTTGTTGAATTTTCCCTTTCCTGTTGGCATTCATCTAGGCACCATTTTACAAACCTTAACGAAGCGATGCGGTGCCAACAAGAGAAATCTGCTCTTCTACAATAGATGCCATTGGTACATCATCTACCCTCCTGGTTTTAAAACTCGCCTTTTGTCTAATGAATTGCGATGTTGTGCCGCCTTTATCTCTTTAACAGATCCATGCTAATATCTATTAATTTTCTCTGTTTAATTCAACTCGCAACATATCTATTGGTCTATATCATTATATTGTGCAATGATTAAATATGAGTCACTTGTTCTAAAGGGTGAAATACTTCAGAGATACGCAGAGATACTCAACACCATCAATCTGTTCATATCTTGTGAATTCCGAAATTATTAGCTGTTCAGAAGACGATGTTAACCAAGCTGTTCTATTATCGAGGGATTAATTTACATTGGTTTTGCCACAGCCTAATGGCATAGTCTCATTGATAACTGATTCAGTAACAGTATTTGGCCAAACCAAGAATAGAGAAACTTAAACGCTGGCATTGAAAAGTCACAATCATCTTTATGAACTGATTGTGCCTGTACATCCTTTTAAAACGCTACACCTGTTTTGTCGCAGTTAAAAGTGATGGCAGTTACAATTAAAGACATAAAAGTTTGCAATGAAGTATTATAAGGTAAAACTCAACTCTCATAACAAGAAAAGAAAGATTGTATGCATTGTTGTGAGTTGATAAAAGCACTTTTATTGTCTTGCTCGAAATATTTTGTAACATTTTTAGTTTACATAACACTTTCTAGACGTATAAAATGAAGTTGTGCTTCTTCTGAGTAAAGACATGGTGTGAAATAAACCAAAATGTGTTAATCTTAAACCTGGTTTCAATACCAGGGCTTTTATGTAAGCGTGTCCGTGTAAAATCTTAAAGGAAATGTAAAGGGTAAAAATAGTATGGTTTGGGCTTTGAATAGCCCATATTATACGCCACAAAGGAAAAAGAAACAAAAGATACGGTGTGCCCATAAAATTTGGGCAGGCTGAAGAGAGCTTTAGCTGAAATGCCAGTTTGGCTATTTTTGCTCCCAAATTACAGACAGCTTCTAAGAATCTTGGCTTTATAATGAGTTATCCCCCCTGCAGGCATTTGCATGGACCCTAGTTAGCAGCCAACAGATAAGGCGAAAAATGCTGATGTTTATTAGCTCTAGAACGCTTGCAGATACAATATGTGAGATGGAAAGAGCGAGAAAGATGGTTAGAGAGAAAGAGGAAGAGACAGTGAGAGAAAGAAATTCAGACTCTTTGCTTTGCTTTCAAAGAGATGCACAATTTTGGCACCGTAATTTATCATGTTCTTGATATTGTCCACCCCCTTCTAGTCTGAGTTGGTTAAGGTGAAGTCTTGATCAATTCACAATGATAATATATCGAGAATAGTAAATGGGACAGAGGGAAGGAGCCAAAAGTTAAAGGCTGTGCTAAAAATCATGAACTCTTATCTCTTATCAAACACACTTTAAAAATGCAAAGTGAATTCCATCCTTGTTGCAGCATTCCAAATACAGCCTGCGACCGCCCTATCCAAAGATAGATAAGCAGACACCGTAAATAGATATTCGGACAAGAAATAGAAACAAATTTTCATCTCAGAAAAATACAATTGGAAGACTGGGAGGAGAAAAAAAACTGTTTAGATCAAAGCTTATGGTAAACCAGGAATAATGAAGAGATATTGAGATAAGATTTCTGGCTATGCAAACAGCTGACCAGACAAGTCGGAGAAGAGCCATAACGCATTTGCAAAGTGGAAAGGAAGGAGGGATGGGGAGGTATGAGAGAGACCGATACAGGTAGAGAAAAGGGAAAGAGAAAGAGTATGAGGTGAGAAAAATAATAGATAGATAGAAAGAGACAGATTGATACAGATACAAAGAAATTGGGAAAGAGGGAGAGAGAGAGAGAGAGTGAGAGAGAGAGAGAGAGAGAGAGAGAGAAATAGAGAGAGTATGCATAAGACAGAGAAAGAGAGAGGATGGGAGAGAAAGAGAGATCGTCTGGCGCTTTATATGGAACAATTTTCCAGATGAAGGATTATCCTTTCCAGAAACGTTGATTGAAATGCCTCCTTCGCATGCCCACTATTCCCAACTCTCTCGTTTAGTTTCATATTCCTCCCTTTCTCTATATCTCTCTTTATTTCTCTATCTCTTTCAAAATTTTTGCGACCTGTCTGTATAGTTTTGTGCTTTGTTTTTCTCCTCCATTCTATTCTTTTCTTTGAAACTGTCTCGCTGCTACTCTTCCAAATGAAAAAAAGCGGGTAGGGCGAGTCTAGCCTAGGGCCTGAGGGCAAGCTAAACAGGAAAAAAAGACAGAAAGTTGAGACTTTGTAGAATAGGAGTCGAAACGAATAGGGCAAGGAGATCAGAAGGGTGTGGTGATCATCGGGAGTTGGGAAAACTAGAGGGAGGGGGTGGGGATAAGACACGCTAGGCCGCAGGCCAGTAGATGATGATAAATATTGATCGTTTGTTTAACTGGAGATCATCGAATTCGGTGGCGGGTATTTACTGTTGGGATTAGATGCTGGTTGAGATGGAAGAGGGGGGGAGAGCCAGTGGGAATAATATTGAAATGATTGGAAAACATGAGAAAAAGATTTTGGTCCGGTTCACGTCAATTGCTGGTCCAGTTTTGGTTATTAACTTTTCTCCCCCCTTAGGCTTGGGCCTCTTTTAGAAACCGAAAACTCGATGGACGCACACATGGCAACGTCTATTATTTTATCCAATGCTGAATGTTCAAAGCGAAATATAGGCTCATCAAAATAAAATAAGAGTTTTAATAAATGTTGTTATGAAGTACATTTTAAAAGCGACAAAAGGCTGAGTTTAAATGTGCCATAATCAATCGCTGAGCCGGATCATATTAGCATATATTGGGGTTCTTTGCCAAAACAACAATCTTTTTTCTCCTTTAATTGATTTCTGTATGGTGTTTTCTGTTCTGTTTTATAGCATTCCCGTTTCTTTATATGACTATGTGACTGGGTTGAATGTAATAGATCCGACTGGTTTTTTTTTTAATCATTTACTTTAAGTTTTTGTACTCTTTTTTTCATCATGTTATATTTCGAGGAGTTGGCTCTACGGCTCTTTGGCTCGTACTGACACGAATATATACGACACGGCCATTAATATATATATCTTCAAAATTTTGCCTTCATTTTGTATCTTCACTCACTAATTCATTTCCTTGTTTTGTTTCACAATACATCAGTTTCATCATACGAATTTAAGGTCTACATGTAAGCCTCAAAACTGGCACAATGTAGGCGCAGTCTGATGAGGGACAGGAGAGACGGGCTGATGATCCCGCTCCCGCAGAGTTTAGGAGAAACGGGCTGAATCGCCCTAAAGATGCACGACATACTAAACAAATAATTCCACATGACCAAGTCAGTGGGGAGCAGCGTGACGTGTGGAAACACTGCCTGGAGTTGGGGCTATTGGCTTGGTCAACTCTCAGCATGGGACATATCTAATCTCCTCTCTGTCCACAGGAGGGTACAAAAACTCCACCGCCTGATGGCCCATGCCACCGCTGCGGTTATGGAGGGTGTAATTCAGTGTCGGGTACAAGGCTCTCTTTAGGATTCCATGGGAAGCCTAGGATAGGTTTTTACTGGGTTTTGATGGGAGGTTAACTACTGGCTGGTTCGTCCTTACTCTAGCAAGGGAACATTCCGTTCGGTCTTAAACAAGGTACACAATTTACAGGTCCCGGTAAACTATCATTTCATAGAGTGATGTGCCGGTTGGCGTTGGTAACCATGATCCTCCATATATGTATGTCAATGAGGTCCATCCCTTTGTCCACTAATCCAACTTTCCAGCCCTATGTTAAATAAAGAAGTGACTATCGACTGGTGTCATCATAATTACCAAACGACAGAAAGGTAGGACCTTCTTCAGCCTCATGGAGTGCATAAATTAAAGACCAAGTAGGATAATCACGATAAAAGAGGCTGTACTTTAGTTGCTTATAAAATGGACGACAAACAGCAAAATTAGGTTATGATTTATAATTAATCTACAAGAAAGAATAAGGTTGACCATCCCCCAGTTCCATTAGAAGTACTCAGGTCCGAGGCGTTAATGGAAGATCAACTAACCTCGAATAATCATACAACAGTGGCTTCATCTTCACACATTTGAGACAGCAATTTGGAGCCATCTTTAGTATTCATTAATGACAGATTCATATTCCAGACAAGCTTTTCGGTCTTATTTCATTCAGTCAACCAGTACATGTACTTTCCTCTCTTTAAAAGAACACACACGATTCGCAACTCAACCTCACAAACAAAATAATTACAGATTGTGAAACAACAGGTCACCACCGAGTGATTTGAATTTAAATCAGGTCTAATTCCTGATTCCGGCTGGGGACCCCAAAAGCTCAGTCTGTATTGCTTTGGAGTATTGGACTGGCGAGTAGTAGGCTCGTCGTTCGAATCTCACCTGGTGCTACGGCCTCCCAACAGCGTTTTTCAGGAAACCTCGGCAACATAAAACAAAAAGTATTCAAAGGCACAAGATGAGAACCCACACGATTCGTGGGGATTTTGGGAAGGGCAAAGCTGAATGATTACAGATGAATTTGCACAGTGGTAAAACTCAAATTAGTGTTTCTTCAGAATCCGCACTTTTAGAAAGTGAAAATGTATTCACAAAGAGTAACCTAGCTGAAAAACGCGTATAGACCACCATTCTAAACATAGATCGAGGGTCCAGATTCTAAACTTGGTTTATTATTTTCCAACGTTTATTATGATTAAATTAAGTTGATGCCATAATACATTCTTGAGAAAAACGTACCTTCCATTCACATATTGGCTTATTTCATAATCGGCGTCATTCTGAACAGTGAACAAAGTGCGACCGTGTCCCTTGGTCTAGAGCTTGTACAACCAACTTTCGATTTCTTTGTTGTTGAAGGAAAGGGAGGAAGCAGTTGAGCCTGTTCGTACTAAGACAGCCTATTAAAATTTCTGTTTTTTAATTTTATTATCATGTGTTTTTATGATGTAACAAAAAAACAACAACAAACAAACAAAAACAAAACAAAACAAACAACAGTAACAACAAAAAGACAAACAAAAAACAAGCATTATTTTATTTTCAATCTTGACCAGCAGCAGCGTTTTGTAGGTACCAATCACCTTACCGAACTCGCATTATGTTGATTTCTTTGTTTTTGAGCATATAGTGACACTGGTTGTTGTCTTGTTGGCATAACCCCATTGTAATAAGATGGGCTGTTAAAGCAAGTCCAAGAACAGCAGTACAAAGTTTGCACAGACTGGTTCACTATCCAATACAAACGAATGCTTCTCAAAGTAATAGGCAGAATATCGAAAAAAGGCTCACACAGCGGATATTCCCAAAGATCTCTTTAAAACTTTTTTTGGTTCGAAGTTGGTTTCTCTAAACATGTCATATTATTGTTTTTCCCAATTTATTTTTTATTCTACAAAATTAATATTTGACAAAGACAAGACAAAGAATTGAAATTAAACAAAATCTAATTTATTGCAAACTTTTGATTAAGTTAGGGTACCAGAACCCACTGAATTATACATTTTGAAGTATTGAAAAATCAATGAAAAAAATTTAAGGGGCATCAAACATAACACCCGCTTGTATACACACAAAGAGAAATAGACTCACAGGATGAACGAAACAACATTATTCAGAATACAATTAAAAAATATATAGATCCAGTACATGTAAATTTAGATAGAGTTGAGGTAAGGCTAGAGAAGAAAGGTTCCAACAAATCCGACCCACTCACACACTCGTACACTCACACAGTACACACACATACACACACACATACACACTCACACACACACACACGCTGATTTGCTAGCGTGCACGTGTGTGCAATCAAAGGGGAAGATTATGCTAACTAGAGTTTGGTGCAAGCTGTCGGGGAGTAAAAAACAAACAACAAAGTGTATTTCGGTTTGAATCAAATGGTGTGTGTTTGAGGGCGGTCCAAGATGAATGGGCAGGAAAGGGCAGATGGTTTGAGGAAGCAATGAGAGAGGTAGAAAAATAGAGTGTAAAGTCGAGAGAAACAAAGAAAGAGGCATAGGGGAGAGAGATTGATAGAGATAGAGTGTGTGTGTGAGAGAGAGAGAGAGAGAGAGAGAAAGAGAGAGAGAGCGAGTCAGATTTCGAGAGAGATGGGGAAAGAGAAAGAGAGAGAGAGAGAGAGAGAGAGAGAGAGAGAGAGAGAGAGAGAGAGAGAGAGAGAGAGAGAGAGAGAGAGAGAGAGAGAAGAGAGAGAGAGAGAAAGAGAGAGATAGAGAGAGAGAGAAAGAGAGAGAGAGAGAAAGAGAGAGAGAGAGAGAAACACACCGAGGGCTATGGCAAAGATTAAAGAAAGATTACACCGGAAGTTTACAGACATTATTGGTTTGCTCGAATGAAAACAAAACCATGTTCTTGTCAAGCGCGTGCATGTAGATTTTCCTGTCGCCCTTTCCTTAATTTTTGTCTCTGTCTTTCTCTTTCTCCCTCTCTCTCTCTCTCTCTCTCTCTCTCTCTCTCTCTCTCTCTCTCTCTCTCTCTCTCACACTCTCTCTCTCTCCTTGTGCCTTGTTCAATCAGATTGGCGATCAAAGGTTTATACAAGCCCATGGTCTAACGCCCTCTCTGTGTTGATTATGGTAATGAACTTATGGTAATGAAGATCAGTACTATTCAAACACTTCCCAATTGTTAAGCTCTCAAGATGAAAATGGCGACCGTCCTTCGCCCCCTCAATTTAAATCAAGACTCCGGTGTTTGGACTTCATCCATTTTCGCCAGCTCACGCCTCTTTAATCTCACAGTGCGAAAAGACCCCTTGAAAGGAACCATACTTGTATATAAAAAGGGGGGTTGTCCGTTTTGTAAATAACCGGAGTTATTCACACACAAACTTTGAAGTGTGAAACTGCAGGCACGCATATTGACTCAAACTACAGCTACATAACACAATCGTGTAAAAAAAGAATTAAATTTCCAATTATATATTTAAAAGTTTGCGTGTTACCGGCAGATTTCTAACGTGCACATCTCTAAGCTGAAGAGAAAGTATCTACTAGTTTTAAGTCTCATAGGTTCCGAAGGAGTATCCTTTAAAGCAACGGGTCCCAAGAATGACGTCTAACAATTTTACATGCTGCAAAACACCCGACAGGGAAAACTTGCATATTGCTAAAATAGCCACTGCTTTAAAATGTAACTAGTAATATATAAGATATCCATCGATGAGCTAGATGGCAGGAAGTATTTAGTGAAGGCATTGGTTAGATGCTCTTTTTTCCTAAACTCATGATACTTCAAAAGATCGGGGCTATATTGTGTAATGATCCAATTCTAAAGTATATCTGAAAGGAGTCAAAGACCCTTTAATTTAACAGACATTACCGGTGGCCTCGACAGTAACATGAGCAGCTGCAATACAGGGGGTTACTAAGAATTTCAAATTATTTTCTTGAATCAATAGATCCAAGCTGGAAATGCAATGCCTGGCTAAGCAAATTTTATCAACCCCTTTATATAGTATTAACTTTGTAGATTGCTAATTAAAGCGATAGTTTATTTGAAAGTAGACGGTATAATTATTCCCACAGTCATGCTTGCTGATATAACAACTGTATTTCAATAACGACCAAGTTTTAATAAAGAACTTAAACATCGGAACAAAGCCAATGATCTGGATTGCACTTCATACGAACAGCTTCCAGTGGCAAGACAACGAGGTACTAAAAATTCCTAAAATGTTCCTGAAACCAATAGACTCTGGTTTGTAACAATAATAGTTTAGTAATCCATCCAAGATCAACTTCTACTGAGAGAGTGCATTTTCTTTAAAAATCTCTGACTTGTTTAATATGTAGATATTGTGATACAGAGAAAGATAAGCATTGTAAATTTACTTGTGGCGCACCTTAAGCAAAACTGTTGAATTACGGGAAAGTTTTCGATTGGTTTTACCAAGGAGCGTGCACGTGCAATCACGCTCTTTTGGAGGCCAAAGTTTTGTTTCCATTACGAAAAGTAAATACAAATGTATAGAATAGCAATGAAAAAAAGAAGGCCCAAATGAACTCTAACCAAAAAAAAAAATGATGGCAGAAAAAGCCCACGTTCACTCTCTCTCTCTCTCTCTCTCTCTCTCTCTCTCTCTCTCTCTCTCTCTCTCTCTCTCTCTTTTTTCACTCCCCCTCTCTAACTTTCTTTGTTTTTATTGTTCTCTCGTGTTGATTATATGGTGGAAGCAATGGTGTATGAAATGAAGCTCCCCCTCCCTCTCTTTTACATGTACCAACAAACAGAGAGCGCATCTACAATGTCGGGGCCTTATCAGAATTAAACACTAAGGTACTGTTAATGGACCAATAGAAGGATGCAACACACACTCTATCATTCTTTCAGCCAAAAAACTCTCGATGTATTGTTTTTTCCCATGCATCATGGGTGAGCGATCGAATTTACACATGGCATGATGGGCTGGTTATTATCATTTTCGTCCACATAGTTGCAGTCTCTGAGATTTACACCTCTCTCATTTCACGCTCTATGGTTTCATATGCCTTCACAAACCGAGAGAGAAACAATAATAGCTATGGCCGAACGGAGAAAACAGATCGAGCTTTAGTGGAGACTGGAAATTCCCCCAGTGGGGAAACCCATTAGTGTGATAATGAGAAGAAAAAGCAAAAAAGATTGAATGATAAGTGAATCTAAGATTACAATTAAGCTTTATATTCAGTTATAAATAGGGATTCAAAGCGTCGAACCCGCATGAAAGATGATATCTGTATCAGCACAACTCATTGTTGACGCAGTATGGCGCAATTCGAAACTGTGACCTTCAATTCACCTGTTACTGTGGGTGCGGTGCAGGTTACTTTCCCTCCTCTTCACAACTCTCTCTTATGATATGGGAAACGGTATGAAAATCTAGTACATGTAGCAAATGTTACTTAATCAATGAGCAAATTTTGCCATACAAGCCTTTGCTCAATAATGATCAAAATATTTCCAGAGTAATACGATCTATAGGATTTTCACACCATTTCCCATATCATAAGAGAGAGTTGTGAAGAGGAGGGAAAGTAACCTGCACCGCACCCACAGTAACAGGTGAATTGAAGGTCACAGTTTCGAATTGTTCCACACTGCGTCAACAATGAGTTGTGCTGATACAGATATCATCTTTCATGCGGGTTCGACGCTTTGAATCCCTATTTATAACTGAATATAAAGCTTAATTGTAATCTTAGATTCACTTATCATTCGATCTTTTTGCTTTTACTTCTCATTATCACGCCAATGGGTTTCCCCACTGGGGGAATATCCAGTCTGCACTGAAGCTCGATCGGTTTTTTCCGTACGGCCATAGCTATTATTGTTTCCCTCTCGGTTTGTGAAGGCGTATGAAACCATGAAGCGTGAAATGAAAGAGGTGTAAATCTCAGAGACTGCAACTATGTGGACGAAAATGATAATAACCAGCCCATCATGCCATGTGTAAATTCGATCGCTCACCCATGATGCTTGCGAAAAACAATACATCGAGAGTTTTTTGGCTGAAAGAATGATAGAGTGTGTGTTGCATCCTTCTATTGGTCCATTAACAGTACCTTAGTGTTTAATTCTGATAAGGCCCCGACATTGTAGATGCGCTCTCTGTTTGTTGGTACATGTAAAAGTTCTCTCTCTCTCTCTCTCTCTCTCTCTCTCTCTCTCTCTCTCACACACACTTTCTTTGTTTTTACTGTTCTCTAGTGTTGATTATAGGGTGAATGCAATGATGTATGAAATGAAGCTCCCCCTCCCCCTTGTACATGTACCAACAAACAGAGAGCGCACCGACAATGTCGGGGCCTTATCAGAATTAAACACTAAGGTACTATTAATGGACCAATAGAAGGATGGAACACACACTCTATTATTCTTTAAGTCAAAAAACTCTCGATGTATTGTTTTTCCCAAGCATCATGGGTGTGCGATCGAATTTGCACATGGCATGATGGGCTGGTTATTATCATTTTTCTTCACATAGTTGTAGTTTCTGAGATTTACACCTCTTTCATTTCACGCTTCATGATTTCATATGCCTTCACAAACCGAGAGAGAAACAATAATAGCTATGGCCGAACGGAGAAAACCGATCGAGCTTTAGTGGAGACTGGAAATTCCCCCAGTGGGGAAACCCATTAGTGTGATAATGAGAAGAAAAAGCAAAAAAGATTGAATGATAAGTGAATCTAAGATTACAATTAAGCTTTATATTCAGTTATAAATAGGGATTCAAAGCGTCGAACCCGCATGAAAGATGATATCTGTATCAGCACAACTCATTGTTGACGCAGTATGGCGCAATTCGAAACTGTGACCTTCAATTCATCTGTTACTGTGGGCGCGGTGAAGGTTACTTTCCCTCCTCTTCACAACTCTCTCTTATGATATGGGAAATGGTGTGAAAATCTAGTACATGTAGCAAATGTTACTCAACCAATGAGCAAATATTGCAATACAAGCCTTTGCTCAATAATGATCAAAATATTTCCAGAGTAATACGATCTATAGGATATAGGATACATTCAAAGTTAAAGGAGATGGCATAGGATCGAAATGAGATATGCCTCCATTTGATACATAATGGAGCGTAATGTTACCTGATTTCTAACTTTAAGTACAAGTCATGCGAGACCAGTTGAGCTGAGTGAAAGTCATACATTAAAACAGCCTGAGATGGTTATTCTGATGGCGATCCGATACAGATCTAAGTTGATTTATCTTTATGCAAGGGGCAATAATATTTTTAACCTTTTTTCTTACTAATCATGAAATATAGAAAATGACAAAAACAACAAACAAAGAAATAACAACTATAGGAAACTTTAAACGTAATGTTGATTCCTTACATTCGGTGAGAAATAAAAAAAGAGAGAAAGGAATTGTAAAAGAAGGTTGATAGGAGAAAACATTCTTACCCCATACATTAAATGAAAACAAAAAGCTTAAAGAAAAATAAAACTATGCCATTATTAATGACCCATATTGTTTGAAAGAGGAGCACGTTTTCTCCATCAATAGGTATTGATGAATATTGGGATTTTACAATCTTATGCGTAGTGAAAAAAACAAACGTATAATCTCATGCCACTCGCTCTTTCTTCGGCATCCCCCCTCTCTCTCTCTTCTCTCTCTCTCTCTCTCTCTCTCTCTCTCTCTCTCTCTCTCTCTCTCTCTCTCTCTCTCGCTGTGCATTCGCCCGAGTGTTTTTGTCTTTAATCATGGGGTTTCCCTGTTAATTTATTTTTCCTTTTTATATGTACATGTATTTATTTCTTTTATATGATTTTCATTTGTTAGCCACCTTTTCGATGCGTATCAAGAGCAACGCTCTATCGTGCTGTGAAAGAAGAGGGAAGGATTTGGGGCTTGGGATCAAGAGCTCTCTGTAAGAAGAGGGAAGGATTTGGGGCTTCGGATCAAGAGCTCTCTGGCTTGTCTTAATTAATCAGATTCACATGGACTTCCTGCAAATATCACTTAAAATTAGAAGAGAGCAGTAAACTTAAATATAAAGTGCACATGATTTTTCTAACTATGATGGAAACAAGACATTTTTAATGAAAATATTAATCACTAAGGCCGATGTCGTATAATATTGTTGATGTAATTATTATAGCAATAATGCACACACTGCAGTAAACAATTCTAAAACATTTTCACAATATGGAAAGAGTATAAGAATGTGAAATAGACTTTTTGAAATCCAATGTCCTACACAATGGGGTAGGAGTAGGAAGGCTAAGGCAGACATAAGTTTGGTTACCAGCGCTCTAACTTGGTAAGGCAGGGTGTAAAATTATCAGACGTTTGTCTTGACATGCGATCACAAGATAGCCTAGCTTCTAACTTAAAACGCTAACAAACTAAGGAATGAACCAGATGTTGATGCAGTATAACGCATTTCGGTACTTTGACATTCAATCTTCAATTTTACAGTGACTGCGGTGCAGGTTGCGTTTTCTCTTTTAATTTTGACTTTCAAAGTTCTCTTTTTGATATGTTAAATCTAGTACAAAAAATTGCTTTATCAACGAGCAAGGATTGTCAAGTGTCTGAAATGGTAGGTACATACATAGATAAATAGGCAAATAATTATGTAGATAGGTGGATGGATGAATGAATGTGTGGATGGATGGGTGGTGGGTAGAAAGATAGAGATAGAGACAAACATACAGACACAACCAGAGAGAGAGAGAGAGAGAAAGAAAGAGAGAGAGGGAGAGAGAGAGAGAGAGGGAGAGAATGAGAGAGAGAAATAAAAAGAGAACGAGATGAGGTTGGGAGACAAAACATGGGGGAAAAATAAAGCAAGAAGTAAAGAACAATATAGAGAAGAAGTAAACGTTACGCCTAAAAAAATCCACCCTCCCTCCACAAATAAAAAACACCCAACTAACAACAGAAACATAACTCCCCACTAGCTTGGTAGTAACTTTAGCAGCTTGGAGGGGATGAATCACGCGGTGGTCAATCTCAACCATTAGATTAAGTGACCCCTGGTCAACGGGAGAGAACGCTCGTAGCTTCTTAATTCTGCCCTCTTGATGTCACGACCACAGCTCTGATTTGTCATAGTTGTAAGAAAACAAATGCAGAATATCAGTTGATATCATAACCTCATAAACGTTCCCTTCCACTATGCATACTTCTCTCTATCTCTCTTTTTCCCTTTCTCAACATTTTCTTAATATCATTCTCCGTCTCCGTTTGTACCACTCTGTCTGTCTTTCTTTCTCTCAGTGTTCCTCTTTGTCTAGCTCTCTCTTTGAATCTATCTCTCTCTCCTGCTCTCCCTAGGTCCTTTCTCTCCTTGTTTCTTTCTTTCGCTTGCTTTATCTCTCTCTCTCTCTCTCTCTCTCTCTCTCTCTCTCTCTTTTTTTTTTCTTTCCCTATCCCTGTGTCTCTGTCTCTGCATCTGTCTTTATCTATCTTTGACTATATATCTGTCTGTCTGCCTCTCTTTCTCTCTTTCTCTCTCTCTCTCTCTCTCTCTCTCTCTCTCTCTCTCCATATCTGAGTCCAGTTGTTATTTAGGGACATCACTTGTCAAAGAAAATGGATTGGTGTTAGCGCTAAACCGCCGGTCTTGGCCTTGACGACGACCCCTTTTATTGCCAGTGTCCAAGATTTTGACAAACTGACCTCTTTTGTACCCGTATCAATTCTGTTATGAGCGAGACTACAATACTGGGTTCAATCACAATAACCTCCTTTCGTAGTAGGGAGATTTTGTGGACTTGTCAGCTACGGGTGTTGATTAATGTGTCGGTCAAAGTTCGACTTCTCGTTCTTGAAAATGTTACCCTTGTTCTGCTTGATTTAATTTTGCTGTTTCTGTTATTTCTACATTTTCTTCAAATACTGCCTTAAGCCTCATTTTTCTTTCATCAAAGACATCATCATCATCATCATCATCATCATCATCATCATCATCATCATCATCATCATCATCATCATCATCATCATCATCATCATCATCATCATCATCATCATCATCATCATCATCATCATCATCATCATCATCATCATAATCATCGTCATTATCATCATAATCATCAGCGTGACTAGTACTTGAGATCTGTTCACATAATTACGGGTTGTTTGTAGAACACGCCAAACTTTATCATGGTGCATAGATAGCAACAGGTTCTTTTTTTTTAAATTCTATAATGCTAATTTTCCAAAATTGGACTCAAATTGCTCGGACTTCTTTCAACCAAACATAACTATGTATATTTCTGACTAGAGTACCAATGTCATGCGCGCACACAAAAGCAAATTAATTTGGCAATATCACTAAAACATAAACTTTTCCGTCTCTTTTTTTTTGCATAATCCTAAATCGATATCATCATCTATGACAAAAAAACTAATAGTCGTCGGAACATCTAAACTAATACTTGACAAACAAAATTAATAATTGATGCCCGCCTGTCAAAAAATCTTAATCTAACAGACCTACTGACGACAACAACCAACAAAGTCGACATTGTCAGACACCAATACCCGAAATGTGAAGAACCACACGAGCGAAAGACGGGAGGCCCTCGGAGGGGCGAGTGGGCTGTGTTTAATTAAATCTCCAATTACATCCAGGTCGAGAATCATTCTCTTTTTCACTGACCGTCACCGACCGCCAGAGTCAACCACTTCATTAACTCCGCTGTCTGCGGAGAGGCTGTTCTAAGGTCAGGCGATGACCAGAGCCGATCTGCCCGTGGTCTGGACGCCGGCCGCTGGTTTATCGGACAGACACCCCAGGCACAGGCGGTTTGTCACTGGGCGATACTCCCTGCGGTCTGAGCTATCGGCCTGTCACCATTCGTCATTATTAATGTTGTGTTTTGTGTTTTTTATTGTTTAATATCGTCGTACTTCAAGTGTCTGACTGCTATCGGATATCATTTCTATAATTATTTCTGAGTATGTAGCTCTAGGTCAACTAAGTCTGTGGTATTTTTTCCGCTGTCTCTGTATATATCGTTGGATTCTTGTATAAAAAGCCCCCTCCTCTCTTTGCCTCTTATTGTCTCACTCTTCTGTTTTTCTTCCTTGTTTCTGTCTTTCATTTTCCCATTGTAAAAGTCTCCATATTGCTGATGTTCCAATTATCAACTTTCCTGGACCTCTAATTGAAAGTGTTACTTTTATTGCTTTTCGTATCGTTATTTAATATCTGATTCTCCATGACTGGTTTAGTAACGGTAATATTCTAATTTCGTTTTTTCTATTAATTGTATTGTTTATCTATGATTAAATATATTCGATATGAATTTAGCGTTTTTTAGTAAGGAAAATAACATGCGCATTAAAATTGGCATTATATGAGATGGGATTTTTTTCGAGTTGATAATGCGTGTACTTGAGTTTATATAGTTATAGAGAGATATGTGTGTATCACTCTGTCCACTTTTCTTTCAACAAACTATTGACTTCAGTATTGTTCATATCCATTTGTATTTCTCTAAGAATGTTTATGTGATGTAATACACAAAGCGAACAATTCAGATTAATATTTAATCTCTCTATTCTCGCTCCTGAATGTTTGTATTCGATAAGTAAAAGAACCATAATTATCCATTTTATTCTGAAAACTGAACATTTGTATATATCTAGTTAATTTATTTAACGTGTTTGAAGGCTACCGAAGGCACCGACACCGATGGTTGTGAAGACAGCTTTGGTTGTCAGTTGTCACCGCCACGCTCTCATAACACCAGGCAGCAGGTATGAAGATTGAATTATTGATGACGTGGGGATCCAGACTGTCACCGGCTGGGGGAACAGGACACTAGTGTTAGTTGAGGTGGGGGTGGGATACAGGAGGTGTTGATACAGGTCTGTTTGACAGCTGGCTGCCGCCTGTTCCTTCCTGCCCCCCCTCTGTCTGTCTTCCAGAGAGAGATCTTGGTCTTGATTTCTGTCTCTCTCTTCCGCTCCCTTCTCTTCCTAACTATCTCTCCCTTAACCTCTCTGTTCAGCCATCTTTCTTCTTCTTCTCCCATGTCCCTCTCTCCCATTTACCTTTTCTCTATTGCCTTCTCTCTTTTTGTTATCTTGTGTTCTTTATCTCTCTCTCTCTCTCTCTCTCTTTCTTTCTTTCTCTCTCTCCCACTATTTGTGAGTGTGTCACTCCGGTTCTGTGACTGCTTCTGCCCCTAACACTCTAAGATAATCTTTAAATGCCAACCTTTGCTTAAAGAAGCGGAAATTGGATAACGTAGAAAAAATAGGCGAGGAACAGACAAAACAGTTGGAAACCTAAAATTTTTCCCAAAAAATACAAAACCCAAGTAGTTGAGTTCAATTAAAATGCAATGATCGAATGTTACGCTTATAATAACCATGAAAATATGCAGGAAAAATATCCCGTCATTTCCTTTCCACGAGAAAACGTAATAGGAATTGAAAAAAAAAATATAATTTATGATTTTGAACAAAGTTTTCGTTGATTCTAATTTGCAAATGTGGCAGATCTTGTCTTTATTTTTTAATACGAATTTCTTTTCCTCTAGGTAGGATTTCAAAATTGATAGTTTTAAACGAATAAAAATACTGAGGATTAGAATTTTCTGTGGCCAAAATTGTTACGCAGTCTTTACTCCTGCCAACGCACAAATGTGTGATCTTATGAAAATTCCTTTTAGATTAAGAAACTTGTGACACAAAATTGATACATAATTGGTTGCGCTGTAAAGCTACGGCAAACAAAAAAGCAAGCAACCATACAAAAGAAGATTTTTCATCCTTTGTGTCTGCTACAATCAATTCTCCTGTCTTTTCTCGCTAAGAAGATTGTTCATCCTTTGTGTCTGCTACTATTAATTATCCTACCTTTTCTCTCTCTCTCTCTCTCTCTCTCTCTCTCTCTCTCTCTCTCTCTCTCACACACACATAAACAAACAACATTAAAACCCCTGGTTCTTAATCCTTGGTATATGTCAAGGATAGAAAAGTCACGTGTGTGCCGTGAAAGTTTTAAACGCGCCGAAACAAAGCAGAGAGGGATGGCATCTGTTACCAAAGCGCACTTCATAAATATACGAACCAAGCTTATCAGGCCTACATAATAGACAGAGGGTGACGTGAATGACTGTATGGTTAGCGTGCCTGGTCCTTTCTTCACAAGGTGAGTGTGAGCTGCACAAGGTGCGGGTTCGGTCCTCGCCAACTTTGTCCTGTCATTTTTGACGATCACGAGCTAGATAAAGCATAATGCACGAACAGTTAAAAACAATAATTTTTACAATTATTTTAACCACGACCACGCCCCAACCATTAGAGAAGAAATACCGCCTACTATGTACATAATTGGAAGTTTATAACCATTTTCTTCACGAGTTTGTATTTAATCAAAGTAATTGAGCCAATAAAGGGACGATGGGTAAAAATCCGTCTCTGACAAAAGAGTAAAGCTTTTATTAGCCTTAGGGCTCTAGCATTGATGCTGCGTTGAATAGAACCAAATTTTCTCAACGAAACCCACGAGCTCTGAGAAGGAACGAGGGGCACCATCTGCGGAACATCATAAAAGTCGCACACTACAAAACTCGACCGCTGCTGCAGCAGCTGCTGTTGTTATTATTCATGTTTCTGTCAGCACCCGGCGCTCTCTGGACCATGTCACCAATTTTGTGCCTGATCGCTCCTATTGTTACAGGACGTTTCCTCGGGTACTTTAATTTCTCATCGTATTTTTATTGCCGGATTTGGGGTTATTGCCTGATACTGCCACGCGACTAAAATGAGAGAGCGATCAGGGGAGAGGAAATTCGGCGGTAATATTCTTTTGATCCATGATCAGGCGCGAGAAAGACAATAATTTATATGTCCGGTAAACTGGTTTTGACCTTCAGCAGCTTCGAGAGAAAATGTTTGGTATTCAACCATTCATCATTGTTTTCACATTGAAATATTGATATAGATTGGGTAATATGGATATTATTCGTGAAGACTGTGCCCAAGCGCTTGAGAGAAAATAAATTATATCGGGCAATAAATTAATACCATCATTGACTTTTAACAGCTTAGGGTAGTAGATTGCTGGTGGTCACCCGCTGGACTTAGATATAGTTTGCTCTTTGAAATAGTGAGATTGGATGATACGAATTATTGTTTGTGGGGATTACAAGTAATTTTCAGCATGATAATTATCATGGACATCCCAACAGATGTTTCTATAATTATTGCAGTCCGACAACCCGCCTTTGGGTTGGCACATTATAGGCTTGTCAGAGGGACATGGTATAAAGCCATAAGAAGAGAAAGAGCACGATAGGTAGAAGATTAAGAGAAAGATAGAAAAGAACCTTTGAGAACTTCAAAGTGCAGCCTGGCCTGAGGCCAGAAGCACTGAGCGCGCACTGCAACCACTACAGAGTGAAGCAACTTGAAGAAGAGTGTGCAGCCCAAGATTCAATCATCACCCTCTTACAATGCGCTGCACGTTAAAAAAAAAGAGGGAAACAAATAGATCCCTGCAAGTAGTTTTTAAAAGCAGTTTCTCTGTGCTAGTCACCAAAAGAAGAGAGCAGTACACCTAAAGAAACTATGATGAAAGAAATTGATATTATAAAGGTAGAGGGAGATAAAGATATATTGAATGATAGAGAGAGGGAGAGAGAAATGGGAGCGATATATATATATATAAGGATATAGAGAGATAGAGATATATAGATAGAGAAACAAAGAGAGAGAAAGAGAGATGGAGAGAGACAGACATACAGGCATATATGTAGAAAGACAGATATACGAAATGACGTTCATAGGGATAGACAGATAAAGAAACAGACACTGGAGGTAGGGGTAAAAATGCAATTTTATACCACAACAACTCAGAGAAATCAGAGCAGGCTTCAAAGAAAGCGAAAAAAATCCACACTATTTTTATACAAAGAACCTTTAAATCTTGCAAAAAGATGCAGTTGCAAATAAAAGTAGTGAACAAAAAGAAACCGGGAAAAATCGTGAACAGAGCATTAAAGCAAGGGGTAAGCTGGATGAGGAGAAGAAGTTAGGGGATGTTAGGGGAATTAGAAGTGAGCAGTGGAAAAAAAAACTCTCCATGTTAGAATAAGACTGATCAACTGAAGGAAAAAAAACAACTGAGAAATGTGCAAAAGACCCGTAAAGCCGACAAAAGCTGCACTTTCAACGAAGAACTAAGAGCGAAAAAAACAACAACCCTACAAGCAAACTATGAACTATTGCAAAAATATCAACCTGATAAAAAGAAGAACAGGGGAGGTGTTAACAAAAAACCACCCAAAAAAAACAACAACATAAAAATAAAAACTCCTACTCATCCCAACCTTAAAATAATAGAAAAACAGAACAAAACAGAAAAAACCCAGGAACAAAGCAAAACAAAACAAAAACAAAGAAAGCAACCTACGATTAGATCAATGTGTGAAATGAAAATGAGATGTGGTAAAGAGGGGAGAAAACTGTTCACGCCGTGTAATTGATTTGACCTTCCTGCTCAGGTTCCCCAGCACCTCTTGTCCAACAGGCCTGGCTCCAAGGGGGACTCGATTCCAGCCTGGCTTAAGTCCCCTTGTTACAGTTGGCGACTTAAATCGATTGAAATCTTACACTGCTAATTCAGAGCACTGTGCGGAAATAAATGTAATAATCTTCTTTCTCTATTGGACTCTATAATGGGTTGCTGATGGTAAAGGGGAGACGGGTATTAAAGAGACAGAGACAGAGACAGACAGACATACAGAAAGACACATACAGACAAACAGACAGACAAATTTGGTGGAAGACAATAGGCTGGATTTAAAAATGGGCAGGACGGAGCTGGAGGAATAGGGAAGGGATGAAAGGCCTGCCCATTACTACATTCAAGAAAAAACAAAACAGGAAAACCTATAGGAAAAAAACAATTACAGGAAATTCAAACCACGTTTATAATTACTATACCCATGTGCAACATTTTTTAAAGTCTAAGTGACAGATTTTTATTTAGATACCTACTCAATTCCGACTAGCCCTGCATCGTACGTGTGCCATGTAATGACTAGCAAAAAAGCAAAAAAACAAAACAATGATCACAAACAACATATTCATGACGAAAATAAAATAATTGCAGATGGAACTCGGATACTTTTCGGACCAGAAAAGCAAAATGGTAGAGATTATAATTGTGTAGGGCTTTGTAGATCACTAGAAAAAAGACGAATCATTATTGTCATCGTATCCCAATTCAAGTCAGCTTTTTAGTATAGATCGCAAAACTACAAAATTGATAGGTACACGCGACAAAAAGTTATATTTTCCATCTTAAATTTTCTTCCTCTCTTACTACTGATGTGTCTTTCTTTTCGAAGCAATCTCTTCCTATCTCTGTCTGTCTGTCTATCTGTATGTGGGTGTCTTGTTTTCTCTTTCTCAGTCTCCCTATCTGTCCCTCTGTCTGTTTGTCTCTGCATCTGTGTCTGTATATCTCTCTCTGTCTCTTTCTCTGTCTCTCTGCCTCTTCCTCTCTCTACCCCTCCCCTCTCTATCTGTCTTGTGCCATGTCATTGCCTAGGACTCAAGTCTGCGAGTGTTTGCCCATACCCAAAATTGCACATATTTCCTATCTACGTCTAAAATATCTCCTAGTAAGTTGTAAATGTAAAAAATCCCTCCCTTTAATTCCAAGATTTATATCAACAATTCCACTAATATTTCCACCCGATCAAATTTTGCACAAAATAACAGTTATTGTTGAACACTATAAACTAGAAGACTAGCTCCCCATCACATAAATACAATGCAATCCAACACCAAGGATTCACGTCTTGAACAAAAATCTGTTGGGATCATTGTGAACTCAAGCCATTCTCGATTTACGAGGGATCTTACAGCCATTCAACCTCGAATAATGTCCATCGAGGCAATTATGAGAAGATGCAATTTTCCTTCAGCGCAATAATCTCAAGGAGTGCTGCGGCCCGGTTTAAGATTTTAGGATGATTCTCACAAGAATGGACATAAGACTTCTTTATCCGATGCTCGCCTCTTGTGAATTAAGACGTTGCAGCTTGAGACAAAAGGGACGAGAGCCTCTGGTTTATCTATCCATAAAAATACAGAGATTTTCTGCAGTGATTTGTTTTGATTCAGCGTGAAGGCGTAAGGGTTTCCTTTGTGTACTTCTCTTTACTTTGTCAATTGGCAAAATTATAGGCTACATTCGGATTTTATCACTATAATATTAGCAGGACATTTGCTTGGAATTATAGTCTACAGTTCCACTGCAGAGCACTAACTTGTCATTAGACATTTTCAAAAAAATGAGCTCATGTAACAATTGCTATACTTAAAAGTCTCTCAAAGTATTTATCTTCAAAGGATCACCCATATATTAATCTTTCAACTCATCTACAGATCACCTATCCCTGTTTATCTGTTACTCTGTTGCTCTCTGTCTATATTTCTTCCATCCTCTCCATGTTTCTCGTTATTTCTTTCTCTCGCGATTTCTCTCTCTCTCTCTCTCAATCTCTCTCTCTCTCTCTCTCTCTCTCTCTCTCTCTCTCTCTCTCTCTTTTGTTTGCTCGTCTCTTTCTATTTCTGCCCTTCCTCCTCTCTATGTTCACTTTTTAATGACACCACAGACCTTGTTTGAAAATTTCTCGTCCTAGTCTTTGACTTCAGACTGTCCACAACAAGATGAATATGATCGCCACGGTCAGTTATCCTCGGACAGCCACTAACACTGACCTTCCAGGCAGCCTTGGGCCACTTTGTGGTCCGGGGATAAGGAAAACAGCGCTTTCTCTCTTTCACTCTCTCTCTCTCTCTCTCTCTCTCTCTCTCTCTCTCTCGCTCGCTCGTCTCTCTCTATTTCTGCCCTTCCCCCTCTCTATGCTCGCTTTTTAAAGACACCACATACCCTTCTTAAAAATTTCTCGTCCTAGTCTTTGACTTCAGACTGTCCACAACAAGATGAATATGATCGCCACGGTCAGTTATCCTCGGACAGCCACTAACACTGACCTTCCAGGCAGCCTTGGGCCACTTTGTGGTCCGGGGATAAGGAAAACAGCGCTAGAGTGCCAGAATAAAGATGGCATCGTCAGATAGCAGGAGGAGCGCGCTTGATGGCGTCCCTGATAGTGGATCCAGACTTAAGTGGTCCTTGCTAGTATGCTACACTTTGCTTAAGACAAGAGTCTATGCAGGTACTTAAAAAATCCTCAGAATTTGCATTGAAAACACTGGAGTATACATGTATTGACAAAATGATAAACAGCAGACTGAGATAAAGATACAGATGAATGTATTAGGTTCAAACTCGCTTTGAAAAAGAGTATCCATTCAGTTCGATAGAAGGTGTTCTTTTTTTAAAGTTTTCTTCTGATTTATTCATGTTTTGCTTTATCTACAGCCTAAACCTTTACTTTAGATAAATAATAAAACGTGCTTTATCATTTTCAAAGCACTGAAAGACGATAATACATTTCACACACAAAAAATATTCCCGTTTTCTTTTCTAGTTTAACAAAATGTGTTTTTTTCCGCCTTCGCCATTCCGCATTGAGGATTGATGGCTGAGAAATTTAAGAGAGCTCTTTCAGTTTCAACTGTGTACAAGACCCCCCCCCCCTCCCAAAGTCAGACAAAAGTGCGTGACTTTGTTTGTTATTGTTCACACCAAGAATGCGAGCGCGCGTGGGCTTAAGTAACTTGGAATTCTTCCCAAAAATAAACAGAGCAGAAACCAGCATATCTGGGTATCTGACACTATTGGCTTGTTACATGGTGCATTATCAGGGGAATTTCCTACACTTTCAACAGAGATTCCAAAATGGAGAGAAGTTGAGTCCAATGATTTTAAAGACGTACTGACTCTTGTTTACCAAATTAATGACACTTAACATTTCTATATTCTATTATTAGTACAATATAATCATAATTCGTGCCGCAACAACGAAAAAAGGGTAAAAATCTATTATATTTTGTCGCTAAGGTTTGCCGACCATTCCTGCACCGTGACAGAGGAAGTAAATGGAATGGAACCTCGGACCTCCTGCTTGTCGATCCAAAGCCTCCAACTGCCTCAAAAATACCTTGCTAATAGCGAAAGCCGCTATAATTTTTTCAAAGCATCACTAAAATCAAATTGGGATGGAATAATTGTAATCAGAAATTGTGTCGCAAGATAGCTCAGTTGGTAGCGCTATTGAAGCTAAAGACATCAGAAATTCAATCTTAGCTTGTGCAATCGCATCGCAAATTATTCTTTGTGAAAGTAAAGACAATAAATATATTCCAACTTGTTCCTTTTTCGAAGCAGGTGATTCTTTAAAAAATAAGTTTAAAGAAAAAAAGTGCTTCAGGTAAAAAAAAACCATAAAAGAGATTAAAGTAATGTTCACTAGCCGAGAGGGAAAATTGCTGATGTAAAATAACAGTCTCTAATATCTGATAGAGTTATGTTAAGATCGAGATCTAAGATAACTAAATAAGGCAATATTGGGATAATTAACATTTCCTCGATAGTTCGAACGACGCAAGCTCTTACAATGATTTTTTTTAAAATAAAGTTATTTGGGGGGGGGGGGGGCGATTTATGGGAAAATACGAAAAATAACAACATAAAAGATGATGAAAGTGATACCCTCAGTGCAAGCAGAGAAAAGGCTCATAAATTTGTATCGCAAGGCAGAAGCACCTCGCAGAACAAATTAAAATAGGCATATCATAAAGTATTCAAAAAGCTCAGGTAAAAAATTCAAAATTAACAAGACATCGATGAAAACAATCAGGGCACTCCCAGAGGAAGTTATTGGGTAAAGGAGGATCACTCTTGTGTGGCAGTTTCCGCTTGTCAAGAAAGCTTTATCACAGTTACACCAACATCAATGATTTAGATTAAGCAGCCCATGTTCTATCAACACTTTCTCTCTGTCCCCCCTTTCTGTACACGTTTCCCCTAGAAACCCTTGATCACAGCCAAATGTACAGGTGCCGTTGATCGGACTGCAGTCTTTGTTCAACCCCCCACACCTGGGGCTGCACGTTTCTGTACAACCCGCTCCATAAGTTCCATTTGTACAACCTGCAACAGACAAGGGGCGGGTGATACCTGGCTCAATTGCTAGAGCGTTCGACTTCCAATTGAGTAATCTCTGGTCAACTTTTTTGACTGATGTCGTTTCAAACTGTTTGGGTCGGCGTCACTACAATTTGACCGGCTTTGACAGGGGGGAAAGGGATTGGGGGGTGGGGGAGGGTGTACAGAGGGCTCGCACAAGTGATAGACGATCGTTTTCCGATCAAGAGGTCGCTGGTAAAAACCCACGATCGCTTAAAAAAAAATCATGTTTCAAAATTTCGTGCCCAACTGGTTTGGTCGGCGTCAGTAAAATCTGACCGGCTGAGTACTCCTCGCGCTGTCTTGTTTGTGGCAGCACTTTGAATTATTAGACAACAGTCTTGTGCACGTCCACAATATAGCTTGTATGTACTGAGATTGGACGGTGAGCAACAAACCAAATTTTATTTAATCCAATTATGCAACAGACACAAACATTTCAATAAGTTCTTTGAATTTGTTTGCCATTTGTAAAAATTAATGTACCCACAGATGCTCTATTTTTTACAAAAGAAAGGAAAACTAAGTATATAAATTATAGATCTTTGGTACGTATCTGCTTTTGTCAGTTAATTTTGAAAAACTGTCCTTGCAAACAACCTTTAATTTTAAGGAATTTTTATTGTCTCTCTGCCTCTCTCTCTCTCTCTCTCTCTCTCTCTCTCAGATAGATAGATAGATAGATAGAACTCAAACTCGAAAACAATATGAAAAATCAATAAATATAATTAAGATGAAATAAGTTATCCTTTCAAAGCGAATGAAATTGAGATTAAATCAAGCGTTTTGGTAGATTTCAGATAAGGTTAAAGTTTTTACTAGACCTCATCCTGTGCCTAGTAAAAGGTGGTTCATTTAATCGATTGTGGCTTTAAATTCGGTGCGCATGACTAGTCCAGACTCAAAGCCAATATAGTTGTAGCCAAAAGATACAATTAAAAGCATCTATTTTTGAAATCTAGATCTAGTAGAAAAATTGTGTTAAACAATTTTGTCAGTTCAGAGTAACGAGTGTCTTTTTAACCATTCCTACATTTAAAACATCCCTTTTGTAATGGCCTTTTCGTAACAGGAAGTGACTACGAATCTTTCATTTTAATAGAAAGTTTAAATATCCTAAGGCAGTAGCAAATACTGTTTCCTGTCTAGTAATAAATTGTGTATGCCCCAAGAGTTCCTCGATATTATTCCATCCCAGTTTCTAGTTCAGGATCTATAACAAATACAGCTCTTTGATAATTGCAAAGTGTTGATGCAAATGAACAGACATGAAAAACTGTTTTGTTTTGAAGCTCCTAGTTCAAATGCACTAAATATTTTTAGTGCAATTACTAACACATCATCACTCAGCTTAAGCATCATATTCGAGGACGGCTAAAAACAAAAGAAGGATGGAAAGAGATATTTTGAACCATCTCATTTGACTAGAATTTGCAAAGATTTTTTTGGTGCAGAGCCGATTCATAAGAATATTCGGCTGAAAACTTCTGCAAACGCTTTAAGTAAATTGGGACTGGTTACCTCTTTGGCCACACTTCACACAAAGTCCGAAAAGATAGATATTCTGAGTTCCCAATTTTAAGTACTAGTTGACAATCCACATAATTCGTTAGGATTGTGGTACACGTATTGGCAAAGATGAATTTGAAGTATTGTAAAACTCAAAATTATGTTTCTTCAAGGTGTATACCTTTAGAAACTAAAGAATTGCTACCACATTGAATCTGATTCTGCAAGTAGAGTCCAGATTCTAAACTTTGTTCAGGTTATTAATGTTTATAATGATTACAATAAGTTGATCCCATAATATATTCTTTCGTGGAACACCAAAATTTAACTGATTCTAAATATAGATCTAAGGTCCAGATTCTAACTTTGGTTCAGCACTGCGCGCTCAACGTTTATTTTGATCAGCCAACTTTCGATTTGTTTGTAGTTTAAGAAAGGGGAGAGAGCAGCTGTATCTGTTCGTATTTTTCAAATTACATTTTTTGTTTGTTTTATTAATTCCTTGGTTTTGGGCAAATTGTGTTGAAATAAAATATTTTGACGCAAAAATAAATGTGCCAATGCAAAACCTACAGCTAAAATACCATCGAGCTGGGTAATTTAGTTGTTTTATCTTGTGGTTTTAGGGATTTAGGGATTGAAATAGTTTGGTCCTAGCTATATTATTATATGACTTAAGAACATCTATATACAATCACTTAAACTGGAACAATCAATAAACATTCTAGTGAATGTGAATAAGCGTATTTACTGTTTACGTAAAGAATTCGTTTTGTTTCACGGAAAGGGCTCATATAGGATTCCGCTGCATTAGAACTCATAACCAAAACAAAAAAATTTATGTACGGTTCATCTTTTGCCAGAAACTCTTATTGGTGTTATTCGTTTGCCAGTCCATTTATTTTGTATGTCTCATGGCAATGTGTTTAGCTAAACCTCTGCCACAGCAAGTCTAGCGTCTACCTATCTGCCTAGTCTCTCTAAATACTGCTAACGTTTGTACGAATATTTTCTCTCTTTCCTGTGTATTTATGTCGTTGGATTTTAACTTTTTGCATGTTTTGAACATTTTTTGGGCTATTAATTTGCATGAGTACAGTGTGTCCTCCATGCAGTCACACCATTCAGAAGGGGAAAGTCGACCTCAATAAAACACGTTACCCATAGAAAAAGACAGAAAAAACAACATTCCATTGATTAGTGAGTGGTGAGGATAATTTTCCAGCAGCGGTTGTAAACGCGTAAAAGCCATGAAGTCTATTCACTGTAACCGTTACCCGAATATCACCCGACATAAATAGCATGCATTGCTCTCTTTTGCGATGCTCTTGTCCTCTAAATTTCCATTCCATCTACCGCACGTTTCATGATTTTATGTCCTAAGCTAGATCTCAATAACGGCGGAAAAGCTATAAGTATGAATTATATTTCACCTTTCTCTCCAGTTTCCGCCTCTGGGTTTTGCCTTGTTCGTCGTTTGTTGTCTTTGATTAGATATATTTTTTCTCTTCCTGTCTATATCTCTTTCTTTTTTTATTCTCTCTCTCTTTCTCTCTCTCTCTCTCTCTCTCTCTCTCTCTCTCTCTCTCTCTCTCTCTCTCTCTCTCTCTCTCTCTCTCTCTCTCTCACTCTCTTTCATTTTCTTTCTTTCTCTCTCTCTCTCCCTCTCTCACACACACACTCTCTAATTTCTGCTTTACCTTTCCTTTTGTCTCCTCCTATGTTAATACTCCCCCCCCCCCCCCTCGAATAAAAAAACCGTTTTATTAGGTGTCCATATTTTTCTCTATTTCTGCCTCTGTCTGTATAATAACCTGACTGTCGATCTCTCTGCCCGTCTATCTCTGTATGTGTGCGTATGTTACTATCTCTCTCTTTCTCAATGTCTCTAAAAATACATTTTCTGAATTCTTAAAAGCATTATCTTAATACTAAACCAGCCTCGTGTTAGATGGGCAATGCACATTGCTTGTTTTTCTTCCCCTTCCTTGCGCCTCTATACCAGTTTCTGAATAATAATGTCTCTATTTAAATGACATGTTTTCCCTTGTCTTGCATTTATCATATTTATTTTCTGGTTTGCGTGCAGGACCATGATGTTCCTCCCAATAAGATTACCTCCAAGCTAATGCAAGATTTCCGCGAAACAACCCATATCTCATTCCTTTCCAATCGCTAGATTCATGAGAGGGTCTCGTTAGTTAGACCCAAAGCGCGTCATAAAAGTCAAGCTTGAAATCGTAGGATGTGTACACATTAATAATAGGATATGTTGCTGGAGAAAAAAGCAAACAATATCAGTACATGTATAAACTGTTGAGAAAAAAATATATCAGTTCGGCCCTCATACTTCAACATCTCACGAAATTCCCGTCATGTTTTCTACCCAATGATTATCTACCTTTTTTCTATTTATTTAGTTCTTATTTTAAATAAACGATACTACAATCATTTGCGATGTTGAATTTAAAGTAAAAGGGGAAAATAAAAAGGTACATTTCTGTGTATGTAACCAATAATTGTATTACAGATACTTGCCATGAACCTGTGCAATGACTGTAATTTTAGTTGTACCGAAACAAATAGTTTGGCGAAATCCTAGAATTAAGTAAAATCCTCACAGCAGTTTAAAATTGATTGCACATGTATTTAGGTTTTTATTTGAAACCAACATTAAGATTCGCTCGTTTGGCACAGGTATACAAACATCTCTCTACAGTATACCATGGTTAAATGACAATTTTATCCCGTATGTATTTTTGTCTTCTCTGTTACATAAAAAAACAGAGATGACCTTAACATACTTACAGAGGTTCCAGGTCTAAATCAATACTTTAATATGATATCGGCACCAGTGCACGGTATTTTCTTGTGATATAATCATTGCCCAACCCATTCGTTCCAATAAAGTTGCCCCACTCCTTCATTTCAGGTCACCGACACCTTTTTTCAGGTGCCCGAAATATAATCACAAATTCCCAACCTAACCTCTAATTTTGTAAAGATCAGGCTAAATTACACGGTTGTAAAGAGTAAAAGTATTGTGTGCTACCAGAGATAGCACCAGCAAAACATTATTGGACAGACCTAGCTTTTAATACTCATCAAATGATACTTTTAATGTAAGACGGGGCACAAAGGACTGATTCTGAAATATTATGGCATGACCTATGATTTTAATTATATGGGTGTTATTGTACACGTTGCTATGACTCCTAATCTTGAAAAATTAACATAAAAATTAATGGGGATTCTGACCCATAGCCGTATGTAAGTCACCACCTTTTTTATTCCCAGATTAAACAAAAAGAGGAGATCCAAAGTGCAACAGGAGCCGTGAAAGGGGAAACCCGAGTGTTAAATGTCAACTGGAAAAGGTTACCTATGTGAGATGCATGAGCTAAAGAGTTCCGCGTGGGGGCGTGCAACTTCTCACATGCCACTAGGAGGAGCTCGCTCGACACGTGAGTGTGTGAGTGACACATGGAGGCGAGACTGCTCACACTGGCGCAGTGTGTCTGTCTCTTTGTCTGCCTGTCTGTTTGTCTGTCTGTCCGTCTGTTGTCTGTCTGTCTGTCTGTCTCTGTGTTTGTGTGCATGAGTTTGTTCATCCCTTTGATTGCCTGTCTGTCTGTCTCAGTCTCTGATTGCCTGTCTGTCTGTCTCAGTCTCTGTTTGCCTGTCTGTCTCGTGTCTGTCTCACTCTCTGTCTCTCTCTGTCTGTCTCTCTGTCTGTCTCTCTCTCTCTCTCTCTCTCTCTCTCTCTCTCTCTCTCTCTCTCTCTCTCTCTCTCTCTGTCTCTCTCTCTCTGTCTCTCTGTCTCTCTCTCTCTCTCTCTCTCTCTCTCTCTCTCTCTCTCTCTCTCTCGCTCCCGCGTCTTTATCTACACTTAACTCTTACCTAGCTACCCATCAGTGACACAAGGCAGCTGGGACTGCTGACTGCTGTCTGGGGCTGCCCCAATATCTAACTCCACCGAGCACCGACACTGTCGCAAAACCTGGAACTTTGGACCAGGCGAAGGTGGGTGTCCTTTAGCTCTTCTTTTCTGTTCTGTTCTTTTTTATTATCATTATTATTTTTCACCCACAAATTATGGATATTCCACTCTGCCTTTTAATTAACCTAATTCTGTACAACACCTGACAGTATAAAAATCAACTATTAAAAAGTGAACAAATTCGATATAGATATATTATCCATCTTCCCCCTCCACCCCCCCTCTTTTTTGTATAATCTAAAATTTTATGTTGCACGCGTTAATTTCTGGTTCCAACATTTTTTATTTTCATCATAAAAAAAATGATGTAATGATGTTTCTCTCGCGTCTGCTTCCTTCTCACTCCTCTCTCTCCTCTCTCTGTCTCTCTGTCTCTCTCTCTTTCTCTCTCTCTCTCTATCTCTATCTCTCTGCATAATTCTTCCTTACTCTTTATCTCTGTATTATTATTTTATCAACACTTATCAAGGAACAAACCAGCAAATAAATCAATCATAGAAACAATTTAATGATAAAATTATACTATTCACGTACCCTTCTCTGTCTATTTTTGAGCCGGTAGCGTTGTTAACTAGATTGTAAGACGATCAGGACGGCAGAACCGCTGTAATAACCGTACTTCAAGGCAATTTCGCAATCATAATAGTCACTAGAGGTGAGGCGCCATTGTTATACCTAACACAGACAAAGATTGATTTATGGCAGAATCGATCATAAAAAACAATCGATGGAAATAATCAATACTATCACTTCAGCATCAATGTTCGCTGGGCCAAGAATAAGAATTAGTGCCGCTTGTTTGATTAGTGGCAGTCTGTGAATTCAATAATAATGGTACATAGTTTCGACTTGTGGTGACAAGAAATGCTGCTTTTCGCACAAACGCACTTGCACTGCTCAAACCGTGCATCCGTAATGAAAGACAACAATAGCTTGAAACACATAGCAAAGATATCCAGTTTTTATGCATTTATTTTTTCTAAAGGTATGATTAAAATAACTACTCTTTTCTAGAAGTATGATTATACAATAACATTTATTAAAAGTGTGATTGAGTATTCTTAATCATAAGTTGGACTTCCAGATCAATCATTATAGTTGTTTTTTAAATTTGTATTGTAGGCTATACATTTAAGTAAGCTAGTATGGTTTGTAATCTTATATCATGGATGCTTATAAGAAAAACTTGGTTTAGTCAATGATAACCCGTGTTTCAATTGACAATTTTGATAGAAAGACAATCAATATTAGGCGGATGATTACAATGTTTAGTCGAGAACTTATTTGAGACTAACAAGTATACCAGTTTAAAACAACCGCTGAGTACTCAGATAGCGTCTACCTAAAAAGATAGGATAAACGCTATTGTAATGTTTACAAATACCTCTACCTGTTCCCATGTCTCTATATAGATCTAGGTTATACACACCAGGTTTTACCTAACCTTGTATTTAGCAATGTGGAGATATTCGGTGATGTTTGTTTGTGTAGAATAGCACTGCAGGCTTTTCATTTTTTTTGCAAGGTTAGTTTGAAATCCAGTCCGCTTAATAGGTTGGAAATATGTAATACATATAGAAATAGAGGAACACGGGAATAAGATTAGAGAAAGAGGGGAAGAGAGAAGCAGAGTAAGACAGAGAACCGTAGTTAGAGAGACAGAGAGAGAGAGAGAGAGAGAGAGAGAGAGACAAAGAGAGACCGAGAGAGACAGAGAGAGATAAAAGGATGGGCAGGGAAAAGAAGACAATGTTTACAGGTAAAATTCAACGCTTCCTCTTCAGCTGAATGTGTACAAAAGCGTTCCAGCTTTACACTACAACCACCCTCCTGGCCAGAATTGTAAACTACCAGGCTTCACATCAACAAGTAGAGTTCAATATTCATGTTTCCAGGGGGAGGCCTCTGGAACCGTGCCTTGCTACTGGGATCTGAGCAGGTGATCTCAGAGCGAGCAGACCACACTCAAGTGGCAAAATAGGAGGGGGGGGTTAGAGAAAATGGCAGACAGGGGAAGAGGGTAAAAGAGATAAAGAGAGAGATAGATAGACAGATAGATAGATAGATAGATAGATAGATAGATAGATAGATAGATAGATAAATAGAGAGAAGGAGAGAGAGAGGGAAGCACAGAACAGGGGTATAAGTGCTGCCACACATAAGACAGGGGTGATACCATGACTCTTAGATAGAGAGATAGAGAGATACAGAGATACAGAGAGAGGGGGGAGAGATAAACTTTCCTAGCTTTGAATATCTTTTCTACGATAACGGAATGAAGGAGCACAAAAGAAATTATGATAATATGAATGGCATAAAAGTAAATTGGTAGTACCTGCAACTATCAGTTTTGAAGTTTAGGATAAGAAACTTTACATGTTAAGGTTCTGTATTAATAACAATCAACAAGTTACTGTGCTCTTTAGGCGGATGCAGTCTTTGTTTTATTGTTTTGCTTTTCTGGAACATAGCCATCATGGAGCTTTATATGATTGTTATGACAATGACGATAGCATAAAAGTAAATTAAATTCCAAAATACAAGATTAAAACAAGTTTCGTGAGGCTAAGCAGAAGAGTGTTCTAGATAATGTTTACTTATGCTTCTGTATCCATCATTCTTCGTGCCAGAATTTGATAAGCTCAACTCGCTTTACAGTTTCTTTCACCAAACGCTCTGTCATCCTTGTTTTTCTTTTCTTTTTTTTTTTCGTTCTGATTTAATACAATCTTTGAAGGCAGCGAGAATGTTTTCTTCTCCTTTTCTGCACATTGCAATTCAGACACGGTTCGAATAATTCTTTAACGATATATCATAAATACCACTCATCAAAATAAAAACTTGGGCTACTAGAATTTAAGTTTAGTTCAACGATCATTCCGTGAATGAAACACTTAGTCAGACTAAAAAATAATAAATCAAGCGACAACAAAATGTACTATTTGTATTGTGCAGTTTCTCCACATCTCTTTCTATGCCACTGTAACAAATAGCTACAATGGAGAAACAACTAAAATAAAAAGAATGGCAGGAAGTATTGTGCAACAGGTCGATACCATTCTTTTCCCTTTGTATTTCTAGTAAACAGACAAACAACAAGCCTACAAAGAAGCGCTTTATCGAGGGTGTTTTATATTTTTCCCAACAGGACAATATAGCATATTCAGTCTAGGGTCGAAAATAATAAGACTTGCGTTATCACAACCCTTAGGGTTAACGAAGGCGAAAAGAAGAGAAATGTGTCCCGGAACCTACGTATATTACATAAAACTATTCTAAACTAACAAAGCCTATAAGTAATTTATATTTCAAAGGAATTCAAGCCTTACCAGCAAATGCAACAAAAAAAACACCTTTTTTAGAAATGCAATTACGTAACCAGCTATGTCCTTTTCAAACGCAAAGCGTGTAGTGTACTCACCAGTGCAGAAGATGGCAGGGATCAGTAGCAGCAGCGCCAGTGTCAACTGCGCCATCGACCAGGGACTGCGGGGCGTCGCTACCAGAGCTCTACTAATTTGACTAAGAGTCATTTTGAGAGGGAGCTCTGGCGGTCTCTGAAGAGTTCTTGGACGGTCGCTGTCTGTCTGAGGCTCTACGCTCACGCGACGACACAGACTGTCGATTTACTGCTGCCACCATAGATCTGGAGTTGAGCTGAGTTGGGTTGGTTGCTTTACGCCCAATGTCAGTGTTAAATAAGTTAAATTGTGGATGGGTTCCAAGACTAATGTCAGGCAATATTACGTGCTACCACAAAGAGAGATATGCTCAAACTTAGGAAACCTGGACTCCTGGCTCAGCCGATAACACCATGGATGTATAGTGCTCATACAGATGGAGACAATTAATGGACAGAGATCTAGACTGACTACTGCCTAGTGCCAAAGATAAAACTATGGATTTTCCAACTATTTTTTTTATCGTCTCCAAACAGTTGATGCCATGGGTGGCTTAATTACTCTGATATCCACAGGGCGATAGCTGTGCGGTTTGATACATCTCAGGTGGCAAGGGAACTGACAGGTACGCGAGTCTCGCACCTCAATGCTTTGCAAACACAGATTTCTGGTCGTGGTGTTTCTCAACTTTATCAAAGAATGCACACCAGGAACACCGCGGAATTGTTTTTTTTTCCTGTTATATCCGAAATCGAGCACAGTCTTTAATGCATGGAATATACAGACAAACTGAAACTTAAAGTCTTGATCTACACTTTATAAACAGCTTGTTTGGAATGAAATAATCCAAGGAAATTGTTCATCAATGAATTTTATCGTAAGTCTATTTACTTGTGGAAATAAAAGTTAAAGGAATATCACGATGGAATAAAATACACAACCACAATACACTATTTAATTGATAACAATATCTTGAATTTCAATCCAACTGTACCAGTATTTGACGGCGAGAATCATTCCCTGTAGCACAACGCGTATCCAGTCGACATTTTAAAACAATTATGTCTCCATCATTCTAACATTCAGAAAAAAAGGAAATATTTTTACAGCAATGTTGCTTTACGTCAAGAAGGTGGGAAAACATATGGATCACGGGAGTTGTCTCCTGGTTAGATCCGCTGCTAACGTCAGATCTTCCCGTCCCTGGTCGGCTGGGGTCACCAGAGTCACGTGACTAGGCTCATTCCTGCTCCATCGGTATTTGATAGTAATACACAGGGCGACACTGCCAGCTGCCAGCTGTCCTGGGGAGAATTAAAGTTAAACATGGCACATATTTAGATTGATGGCTTTTCAGATACTTTTTATTATTCTCGAAAAATATAATACTTATTCATAAATATTTCAGGAGAAAATACAAAAAAACTTATCATTGATTAAAAATATATAATTGAAAACAAGGCCTTTTATTTTAGTATTACATTAGTATGGTATCTAAATTGTAAGTGCAGATGTTATTCGGGAAGTCAAATTACCCATAAATTAGAACGGGAAATCGCCGGCTAATATACATGGTATAATTTTTTGTGCCGGTTGACTGTCTCTAAACTGGCCTGGATATTTGGATAATATGTTATTAAAAGGCAATACTTCTCACCAATTACAGACTGATGTTGAGATATTTAAAAAGATGGTTAAGATGTTTAAACTTTAGTTTTTAGAAAAAGTCAGAAAACAAACAATCTCTTGGGCTGAAATTTATGTAAATATGTCTGTCTTGTCGCCTCGTTCTCTCTCTCTCTCTATCTCTCTCTCTCTTTCTCTCTCTCTATCTCTCTCTCACACTATATCTCTCAACTTCCTAATCACAATTAAGGGTAGATACTTGAATACCTGAGGTGTTTTTTTTTAGTTTTTTTTTTTACAAAAAATGTCGTCTATCATTGACCCCTATGTATCTTTCTCTTTCCTTCTTCCTCACTCACTTTTTCTATTGTTCTCTCCTTTTATTTTAGCAACTTTCTGGTTTTCTGTATTTTCTTGCAGTCGCCTTTTCTCTTTCGACAACCTGTTCCGTAAGCCTTTATAATTGCCAACAACATATTTCTTTCTATAACGTCTCCTCATACGTTTTCTCCTGAGATTTATAAGTATACATTCTCTCCAACTAAAACAACACCGATCTTTACATGCATTAGATATTTCAAAACGTGGATCCCATAGCAATGAGCGCTTCTTCTCACAAGCCATCTTTTCGACTATGAATGCCACTGATGTTTCCCTTGCCTCTCTTAATTACTCCTAATGTGTGCCAAATCCCTCTAGGGACATAACCTCACCTTTCCCACATTTTACCTATCCCTCTTTCCCTCCTTCGGCGTCGCCCAAAGGGTATGTCTAAGCACTAGCGATTTACAGCTAAGGAGATTATTATTCAGATCTGAAACCTACATCTCTGTAACTAGCAATCTTGTGGAGTCGGAATTTAGCAGCATAACTTAATAGAGGGGTCACGTTATTCTAGAAAGTACGAAAATATGCATAATGGGTCTCTCTCATTATAAAGGTGAAAATGAGTACATACCAGAGAAACATACGAATAATTCATTAAATTAAGCATGGTGATTATAAATGAATTATAGATGTTCGACCTTGGCTTTTTTGGACTTTCAAGGTCATTAACTATGGCATTCTTTTGCAATTATGACATCATCCCGTTTTATTGTGTTTGATAACTGTTATTACACTATCTTACAAAAGCTTTCCGCGTTCTTGATATATATACATGTACGTCGCTGTCTGCGCTTACTTACATGTGGACTCAATTTTAGGCTTTTATTTGTAGACAGTAACAATTTGTATCCATCAATCCCACCGACATGCAATTTAGTCATCCACTCCAGAATTATGCACGCATGGCACAGACCAATAAGCTCTTTACAGAAAAACTGTAATGGTATCTATTGAGCTTACAGACATGCTTAAATTATATAGTATATAGTAATTACGGCAAATTACACAACCATGGAAAGTAAAGGATTGGTAATTCGCTAATCAGTGTAAAAAAGTAACCTTTAATTGGTACAAGGAACCAGTAAACACAACGTCGTTTATTAATATAGAAAATGATCACTGATTACATTATTGTAAGGATGATAATGATGTGGCACGGTAGATAAGAACTATATTGTTATTATGGCGAGAAGAAAGATAGAAAGAAATCTATTATGAAAATGGTGATGGGAACGATAGTGGTGCTGATGCTACTTCTGATGATCTAAGAAGATTATGATAATGATGATGAGGATGTTGATGTTGGTGTTGATGTATATGATTGTGATACTGCTAAGGTTACTGTTGTTGCTGTTGCTGGTGGTGATCATGACGATATAGTTAGTGATATTGATGACGTTGATATTGAGTAAAAATGAGGTTTATAATGAAACTCTACAAACAAAAGTTACCACAGCGTAAACAAATGTTCTGGGGCACTAGAAATATACTGGAAATTGAATTATCGTTTAGCTAAGCTAAACCGAACTGACAGCGGTGATAAACAAGGCAAACGTTTTAAACCAATTCCCTATAATGTAAAAATTTACGCCGATGTGACCCTACATTAATTTCCCCTCCTCTTGATCAAAAGCTCTGCAGTTCATCTCTAGACTCCACCTCGAGCTTGCCCTTCGCAATTATCGTTTTCTGGGATGAGACTTTACAATTTGAAGATAAGGAATTCTAAGAGTAACCATAAAGAAAGATTTCGATGATAAAAATAACGAAATCTGATGATTCTGATTTTCCGTGCTTTGGCATTTTATCTACATTTTTTAACTTATGAAAGTGTGGTTGATTTTAGGACATAACGATCTTTGAAAGTCGTAGAGGGCATGGGGCCGAAAAATCAGCATCACAGAGCTCCGAGAGTTAATCGTCTAGAAGCAATTAGACATGCATCGTGAGAAACCACCTGTGCAAGTTATGGGTGTTCGGGCTGTGTAAATCTTGTTCGATGTACTGGAGGGGTGAAGGTCGGAGCACCCCGGTGGTTCTCTCTCTCTCTCTCTCTCTCTCTCTCTCTCTCTCTCTCTCTCCTGCTCGGGCAGACATACCTTATGTAAGATCTCAGGTATGTGCCCTCCCAGGTGCCACGGAGCTTTGATTAGCAATCTACCGGGTGGTGATGTCTGGTCTGGATTCATAAAGCACGGGGGGTTCCAGCACTCGACAGATAAAACTGGATGTACGAGCCCGACCGTGAATGATAAAAACAGGTTCTGTGAGTGTTACGACTTACGTTTGGAGCGCTATTATAGCTCTGACCTCTGAACTCATGTGGCATTGGTGTTTAGGTTTAAATGCCAGATTATGATACAAGACATGAAGATGTGAACATCATCTAAAGTTATTCTTTACATGTTTACAGCTTAGATAGTGCCCAAGCACGACATAATTATGCCAAATCATTTAGAAAAATAATTGTAGAGACACTGATCCTTAACGCAGAACATAAATTGCAATACAATGTCCCTGTGTGCCAGCACCTAGAAATTAAATGTCGGGCTGCCTTGGGACAATCATGTCAGCGACATCGCCTCGTTTCTGGCGATCTGCGCAAAGAAACCAACAAACACAATAAAAACTTGTCAGGTAGTAATTGAAGATACAACTATGGATTATTTTTTATGTCGATCTCAATCGTCAAACAAACATGCCTGTTGGTTTTGTGATCCACGAAAGAACTTTTTAAAACCACAGAATTAGGTCTTCAAACACCTACAGGTGTACAAGACAGATGAAATCACTAGACCCTATAGTCGGATGGAAAATGTATGTGGTCAATCAGCCTCGAGGCAAGGAATAAAATGCCATTAGTTGCAACAGCAACTCTCTATTTCTCACTTGCCATAAGAAAATTACGTAGCCCTTAATATACTACACCTCAGTGGGAGGATGGAAATAGATTATAATTTGACCTTTCATGGTGGTCTCGACTGCAACCAATGGCATTCAATGGGAATTCTAAACATATAAAAATCTGTTTCTGCAAACTTACAATATTGTATGGACACATGTTCGACCATAAATTTTGTGTCATTGTCAATATAATGTAGCAGCTAACCTGCTTCTATCTAATTCATGCATTGTAGCTCCTCTCTGTTTATGAGGGAGCACGAACATCATCAGATTTGTATTCTGGACCGTCACATAGAACCCACCTACATAACCTAGGAAGCGTTAAACTCTCTCTTTCTTAAGATAAATTTCATAATGAGTGGCTAATATCAATTACAAGAATCTCATCGCCATTAATAATTTACCTAAGGAACCTTGGAATTGTCAAACTCATAAAGTTCATAATCTATGGCCAATGTACAACGAATGAATCTATGGTCACACAACAACCTGTTGTTTCAGACCTGCAGCCATGATTCTCTCAATCTGGGCTGGCTGGGATTCCGGAAATGACTCGAGTCCCGCCCGGAACCTCCAGGTGCCCGGATCAAAAGCCGGCCCTCACAGGGAATCCCCGTACCTGTCGCTTACAATCTGCTCCACCGGGCGTGGAGACTGGCCAGGCCTGCGCTGTTTTGATAGCGTGCTGGGTGGAGGCATCGCAGAAAACCAACGTGAATGTGAAGAATGGTTGGGAACTATGGGACTCAACACAGATTATTAACAACAGGAGTGCTTGATAGCTCAGTCGGCAATGCTCTAAGATGTAGTGCCAAATCTGAGGTTGTCCCATGAAAGTGCTCGTGTAGGACTCTTATGGAATTATAACAAATGAAAAAAGAAAGATGTAAGTTTTAGAGTAATTTTGAAAATTGTTAGACATGAGCAATCACTGCGATAAAAACTCAGTTCAGTGGTGATTTCATTCAATGCGTCCATTCTATTTGTATGCTAACCACCTCAACAACAACATACAAATCCCCAGAATAGCTTAATTTTATCTCTTGTTTTGTTTTTAGATTTGTTTTTACAGTTTTGATCAGTCAAGAAATGTCGTATTTCTCACTTTTGGCAACTTTAAACATAAAGAGGTTCATGGAGCCAGCAACGTACAAAAGATCTTAAATACCTGAAATTTGCTTCGCATTAGAAAAAAAGACTAAATAATTTTTCCCTCGAACTCACTAAAAATGCATGTTTATCTTATCAATTAAAGTCATGTAATACTAATTATACTTTACAAGACCAAGTCATAATGAACCATTTATTGCAGTTAAAATTTCAGGTAAAAAAAGCTCCGAAAATTGTCAAAGTACGGCCGTTAACCCTGGATATCTGAAATGTGTCCAACAAGGGCCTTATAAAACGAAGCAAGTTGAAGGGCTTTAGACAAGAAAGCCAAGTGCCTCTGCTCTAATCCTGGCAACCACCACAAGAGCTTTTCAAAATCAATCAAGTCTCATTTAGAGACAAAATGATTCGATGAAAGCGGTGAGTGTTACAGAGGTTATAGGGGTTCAGTTGAGTTGAGTTGAGTTCGTTGCTTATCGTCCAACGTAAGCACTCTATAGACTGTGTTGTGGACGAGTCTTAAGACTAATGTCGAGCAGTTTTTACGTGCTGCCCCACAAAGACAATGCGGGAAAACTCCTGCCTCAGAGAGTCACATAAAACTGGTACCGACCAAATTAGTAGGGCACGAAATTGGACAAATACATTTTTTACCAATCGTGGGTTTTGAAAAGGGAGGTTGTGGAGGTCGAAGCAAAAAAAAGCATTATCTACGAATGATAGACAAACTACTTTATTTGCAGGAAAATTTTGCTTCCCGCTTCAAAGTAATATAAAGCCGTTATTTTTATGATCTATTGCAAACCCAAACCCAAGCTCTGCAACCAAAAAAAAAAGCGCTAAACTATTCGATGCTGGATGTACAATTACCAACACAACGAAGCTTCACCTTCACAAAACTAAATCTTGATACATCTTAGACCCAGCAAAGCTATAATAAATAGGTCTGGTTTGGAAGATTTCTGGTTGTCGCTCGAAATCAGCGGCGTAGGCAGAAACAGATTAGTTATTCGTTTGTCGGTTTTTTAACGTTCATCGTAAGCAACTAAGCTAACTCCTGGAAGAGTCTCATGGATAAGATGCGACCAATTATTGCTACACAAACAGAAAGCAGCGATACCAGGGCTTCTGTCCCAGATAGTCATATTGCACTGACGCTAGTCCGAAAAATAGGAAACAAGATTGTCGAATCGTACCCGAGATTTCAGGACTAAAAGCCCAGTGCTTTACCAAATAAGCTACCGGTACCTTGCTCTTCTATACCGAGTAAAGAAAGAACTTTTCCTTTATGCTCTACGAGTGTTCATAATATGCTTATAAAATTCTTCGTGATTTCCGTTACTGTTTGTTTATATCATTGGTGTCATTGATCGACACGTTAAGCTAATAAATCATCACCTGAGTTGAAAAATAGCCAATCTCTTATCTAAAATACCTTATATCCTTTGCAATCTACAACTAATGACACACGATGTGTAAAAACCAGGGTTTTGTGTTGTTGCTTGGCGTCCAACGGCAGCACTACGTAGGCTATATTGTGGACCATCCCCGGGACTTGAATCTGACAAATTTACGTGCTGCCACGTGGAGACAGTACGGGGATACCATGGCTCTGTCTCAGCCAGTCACATTATACTGACACCGACTCAACCAGTAGGGGACCAAGTCTCCAGAGCGGGACTCGAACCACAGGCATCCTGCGTCGGTACCGATAATCTACCCCAAGGCTACCGCGCCCACCGTCTAATAATTAGGCCATTTACAGTACAGCAATGTAAAGGGCGCATTGTTATCTCGCCATGTTTCCCTTGTAACCTTCAGACGTCTACTAACCTCAAAGCTTAAAATCTGTATGTGAACATTGCAAGCAGGTGTCATTTGCGACCGGGTATTCACCTCTTCTGTTTGATTAGTCCAGAACAGTGAGAATAAAATGAGTAATAGAAAATGCATTGTAATTTAGAAATTAGCTCTTAATGCCAAACTTGAGGCAAAGGTTAACTGAAATAATTAATTCTGGCCATTGCGAATTCTTCAGAAAGTGCAGTAATTATTAAAATTATTCATATCCATAAATCATCATAAATATAATTAATGGCTATACACATAAATTGCATCAAATTTTCAACTTGCATGTGAAGAAATGTGAAGGTTTATGTACTAAATAAAGGCGAAGCTAATACTGCTAATGAAGATAAATGTGGTCCATCTATCTGATATCAACTTTTCCCAATGAAATTACTTCTGTTCTCCCTAGCTCGTTGCACGTTCTTTTTGTTTTGTTATTGTTGTTATTCTTCTGTCCTTTGGCTGGTTCTCTCTATCTCTCGCTGTCTCTATATCTCTGTCTCTCTCTGTCTCTATCTTTGTCGCTCTATCTGTCTGTCTGTCTGTCTGTCTGTCTGTCTGTCTGTCTGTCTGTCTGTCTGTCTGTCTCTGTCTCTCTCTGTCTCTATCTGTCTCTCTCTGTCTTTCTCTCTCTCTCTCTGTCGCTGAAGCTTTTTTCTTAACTTTAAAGTGTTCATTTTTTTTCAATCCAATATAAATCTGCCTGCCACTAAACTTTTGTTCGTGTTCACGCATAAAGAAAAAAAATATACGGGACAAGATTATAATGCTTATGTCATGTTAGATGCGCTTCCAGCATTCCTTATGAGACAAACACATCCTATACATTATTAGTGAATAAAAAACTAATGTGGATAAATTCTAAATGCCTTCTACTGATTGCTAGTCCAGACGAAAATGTAATTGCGTTGCACTATGTGTCTGAGCCAATACGGCGGTTTAGCTGATACTGTGATGCTTGAAATGATTTTGACTCTGTGGGTTAGCGTATCCTTGATTCACTGAATACGTTTATCAAGAACCAAAGCTAAATATTTGAATACGTTTATCATGAACCAAAGCTAAATATTTTCCAGGCTTGAGCACAGTGATTACTTTGCTGATTGGGGTATTGATAAAGATTGTAGGCGACTTGCAAAAATATTCAACGCATATGCCTTTGTCATCAGTAGGGTACAAAAACATACTAACTTAAGTGACAGGATAATCAAGTGAGAGCTCAACTTTATAATAACAACCCAAATATTTGAAGACACCCCCCCCCCAAAAAAAAAACAAACAAAAAACAAACAAACAACAAAACAAAAACAGAAACAAAAAAAACAAAAACAAAAACAAAAAAAAACTAAAACAAACAAACAACAAAACAACTGTTGTTTGTGAACAGACAGCTGATCGACTCGGATGTTAAGACAATGACCGGTAAATTTTATATCCAAGTATGGACTTTTAACTTGACGCCGAAAATTTTCTGTTTTAAACGGCTTTGCATTTCAAGAACCCACTGTCTAAAAATACTCCAAGTATTTTGCGGACACCACTACATTTCTATTACCTGCTTAGTTGCTGAACTCTAGCAATGTATTCAGAGAACCCTGTGGGTGCCCGCATTTTCTCAACCAGTGTTGATTTGGGACTAGGATTTACCTTGACTCTGCCGAGTCTTTCATGTGTTGGAGAAAATAGAACAGCGGAGAAGGAATAAAAAAAGGTATTTGTATAAAGCCATCAGACTGGTGTAACACATGCTCACACAAACCGTGGCACACCAAGTATGTACATAAGTATGGGTAAGGTTGTACACTATCCACCTCAATTAATGAACTTGCTTGCTAATAAATAGACTTAACATCCCCCATGGCAGAATTATTTTTGATATTGTACCTTTATTTTGCTCTTAAAAGTTTTTGCCACTTTCCTTAACCAATCGCTTCCTTGCGCTACATGTAATTTGGTCCATTTGTTTAAATAGTTCATACTATATGAGCAAGGAAGCGAATCTAGACGATTTTTTTCTATTTTAACGAGACTGATCCGTCAGTTCAAAAGAAAACGAGGTTACATTTTTTTATATACGATATGATACGATAAACATTTGAACACATTTTTGATAGTAAGCTCACGATGATGTTATTGTTAACCGAATTTGAAAAATAACGGATAAAGATTGTTAAATGAGAAAGCAAAGTGTGGCAGTGCTTGGAATTTTCAAGCATGTACTTTTTCAGCGAAACGATATGACTTATCCTAGGTTTGTAGCACAATATAAATCGATATAATTGGTTCAACGTGTTGAGATGAATGAACAAGGTAGACTAGGTGGTTCAACCGTAGAGCGCATGGCTTCTAATCGGAAAGTTAGGGGTTCGAACCTCAGCTTTGCTGCCTTGTTCAATACATTTTTCTTCTTTGGTTGGTTTCGGTATAAAATTGACCACCCAAGTCTAGCGTTTGACCAACTGCACCCGCTTTGGGGTCTAATCGCTGTATAGGATCTTTCTTGAGATTGTAGGAGTTTGTAAACCAAGAAGCATCTTCAATTTATGTGACTAGTATGAGTGCCAAAGGGGTTAGTTATTACAAAGGTGAATAAAAAAATTGAAGTTAGTATGTAGATAAGAGGCTGAAATGTATGTAGCAGATAGCAGTAAATGCGTATTAAAAAACAACAACAATGCTGCAATAATCTCAAAAAAGAAATCTCGCATTCTTGAAACCTCCGCCACACACGATAAAGTTTAAGTTCAAAGCACGCTATTCACAGAAGCATAATTCATATTAGTGTTAAAAAAAAACCCAACAAATAACACAACATTATAAATATTACTTATGTACTTCCTTATCGTTCCATTGACACATTATAATATTGTGTTAAAAACATATATATAGTAAAGCTAATAACATATGATAAGTCGCCGTATAGGATCCCCCAGGGGAACGTTAAACCCGGAGAGAGGGAGAGAATTCTCTCCCTCCCTCTATAGAGAACATAATTATGATAAATAACAATGTTCATTGAGACTCGACAAAATTTAAATAAATATTTTCGATATAAAGATAATTACTATGGGCCAACGAAGAACTGCAGTCATTGTTTACAAAGAGCGAGATTGAGATCGAGTGAATACGATTGAGAGAGAGAGAGAGAGAGAGAGAGAGAGAGAGAGAGAGAGAGAGAGAGAGAGAGAGAGAGAGAGAGAGAGAGAGAGAGAGAGTGAGAGAGAGAGAAGTCACTTGTCTTCCTTTAAGATATTTCACAGTAGATTGTACAATCTCTTTGAACGTTGTAAGTAAAAAGAGACTATAAGAATAATTACTGCAACATAATAATTTTCTCTCAAGATGTCTTTGGGGAAAACAAGTATCTCCTCTGGTAGAAACATACGCGAATCAAGTTTCATTTCGCAATAAAGGAACTCAGGATTTTGATTATCACTGACATAATTTGATGGCCTACCTTGTTCTCGCTCTCGACGTATACCAGCTATTTCCTTGATATTCGAAGTACGAAGGCTTTTAATGTCTTTTCCCTCTCCTGTCGTATTTTGTAAGATATACTACATTTCAGCTTCTAGCGTTCCTCCATCATTCCTCACACAGTTCCAGGGAAGGTTAAATTACCGGAAATGTTTACGCTCCAGGTAGACGAATCTAGCTCAGCCATCATACTCTAGGGGCCTTGCCGGCGCCTCGCTCCGCGCTCAGCTGTGTGGCTCTGCCTGGTCTTATCTGCTGAGTACTTACGTACCTGGCCTTGTCCACTGCTAAAAACCAGTACTTTACTGGGTTGGTAAGGCAAAGCTTGACTACCTAAACCAATTACTGCAGTTCAAGATGCTGCAATGGACTGACCATGGACCAGACGATAGGTTTGGAGTTCAATTTCTAACACATCTTTCTGGTGGTAGGAGAATGTGTCGCCCTTTTTGGCTGTAATAAGTTTAACCGATGGGTTGTTTTCTTAACTAACAAAAAATACTGTTACTGTGCTTTTTGTCTGTATGCAATTTCCCAATGGGCTTTTAACAGATCTGAAGCTGAGCAGAAACTTTATCCGACTAGACATGTAAATGTGCAATACTAGTGCATAAAACCAGTAATTAACGATGACGCAATGTTATCATTCTTGATCGGTGCAGTAGGGCGGATATCTAGAAAGGTGAGGTTTGCGAAACAGGAAAACATGTATTTACTTGGAGGTATATTGGTCTATTGGTATAAACCATCCATCCTTTTACATTTAAACACTGAAAAAAGTAATTCAGTCGATTTTCCCTCGGAGCAATTAACACTACAAACTACCTCGCTATCTCTAACATAAGAATTGGATAGTCAAAAAAGAAATCTTCAAGCAAGTTATGACTCCTCCTAGGTTTTCCAGATAGTCTTATACGGAGACAGGGGCACAGGCTAAGGTTCAAACTACTGGCGCTCACACCGTGAATACTGTTTCAGCTAAATTTGTCTTCAACGAAGAATTTACAATAACATTCAAGAGGCTGGGGTTTTAGGGAATCGAACTCTGGTCCAAGTTACTAATCCCCCAGCCAGCAGCGGTCCGCTAGAACAGGTAAGACGATCGCTTCCACAGCTGTCCACACAATCATTGAATCAAGCAATCACAGGGGGCTGGAACTGCTGCCCTTTAGCTCGTTAAGCCACGTGAGCTAACCCCATCACAGCTGGCCACAGGCTTTTCCGTGTGTGCTGTGATAAGATGCACATGTTACATCCTTAATAAGGATTTCCCAAAACAGAACCACAAACTGCAGCATGGAGCAGAAAGATAACTGTAATGTAATAACGCCATATATCTTTGCACGAATATTATTTATACCGACAGAGGTTTCCATAACAAATAAATCTATTCACACAAAGGCAGTCAAACCTTCACACTAACAAAGAGGTAGACAATGATACAGACTTAACAAGAGTTTAAAAAAAAAAAAGAGAGAGAAAGCAAAGATACGCAAAGGTAAACATTGGCAAAAATTAATAAAACAAACCCTCAGTGACACCATTCTGTCTCTTGAAGATCACGGCTTTAAGCAAACACGCGGTATTTCGATTGATTTCAAAGCAAAGAGAGTGAGTATCAGTTGAGGCAAGCAATTTTCATCTGCTATAGTCTGCTACAGTAAGACAGTGTATGTGCGTGTGTGTGAGAGAGATAGAGAGAGAGGGGGGGGGGAAGAGAGAAAGAGAGAGAGAGAATGAGAGAGAGAGAGAATGAGAGAGAGAGAGAGAGAGTTATACTAAAGTCATAACACCAGTGTCCGCACTGTCTACATGGGAGCAAATCTCATAGAGCACATTGACATCACAAATATAAATAATTCTTAAAGAACCTTATAAAAGTTACAAATTTCCATCCACTACATTGCCCGACCCGATAGACTACAGGGCAATTGCTGGTTGATTTCAAAGCAACCATTTCGGGTATTGAGGTAGGTACAATGTCCTATTCGGGTGCATGGTCAGCGACCGCTAAGAATCATTAATAATGACTGTTTGACCACTGTCAGAGCCTACAGTAGTTGGTTAGTCTTTAGATCAATACCCAGGGAAGACTATTCCACAGGGATTCTTATTTGACGATGTATTACTATACTTCTCCGAATATTGTGGGGAAGAGAGTTTTTCATGGACGGTTTAGCTTAAATTCCATATGATATAAAGAATAGTGATGCAGATGGAAACTCATAGCTTCTCTAGTTATTTTTTTCGGTTTCAATGCTTTGTTGATTAACGGGGTTATTATTGATGTTGTCCCTATCAATTTTGTTATATTTTGTTAAGTATGTTAATTTTTAAAATGTCATTATATAATTGCAATGACTATTTTGTCAACTTTCATCCTAAAAAAACAGCACCGAGTGTTGGACAAATAATCTAGATGATCATGGTTTGGTATCGATAGAGAATTGGACTAATAATGGCAATGGCCACGCGAGAAACAACGGCTTACCTAAGTTTTTCTCTTTATGAGGCGCCTAGTAAAAGGACACACCCGTCGCTATTTGTCGGTAAGTTTATGTATTTTCCCAGAAAAAAAAGAAAAATAATAGAGAATACGGAAAACGCCCTTAACGAAGATTAATGTTACCCAGTTGAAATGCCTCGAGCTCCGACTGAGGTTTTACAGAGTATTATAATAACAGCATCTGTTCTGTAGTGAGTAATGCTGAGTGGTGCACAAAAAAAATGTTAAAAGTGATATAGAACTTTACAAATTTAAAACCATTTACAGTAAATAGTTTTCCGGAGATCTTTGAAATAAATCTGAATGTTGAACAGACCTTCTGTCTTTCATTTAAGTGACACAGCTTTAAATTTCGTGAAATCGCATTTTCTACAACTGTAAAGCTGGATCTGCCGGAGCGGCATCTGTGTAGAATCACTCAGCCATTGACCTTGATAACCTTGTCAACAAACGTTGCCAGCTGTTGCTATGGCATTGGAACTAAAATCTCTCCAGGAATAAAACTATTCAATGGTAAAGATATAGAACATTTTCAACTATCCATTTCAGCACCACCATACTTACGCTATACAGATTGTAGTCTGCCGTGAAATAAACACTTAACTATTACTGTACGATTCAGACATTGTAAAAACTAAAGAATGTTCAGCTTTTGGCGCAAATAACAAAGTAATCATTTGAAAAAAACAACAACAATGACACTTCTTTTCAGATCTGCAGAGCGTATATTATTCCGAGCGCTTCCCTTCCCCCGCCCCACTACACCTCCGTCAGTTGGATCAATTTCCTGCCATGTATCATTTGATCGAGCTGTTTTGACTCCTGTCAAAAGTTTCTCACAACAAGCACGGCTTTTCCAATTCCCACCAACAATAAACAAAGACCCAGGCCTGAGCATAAACTCCAAGGTTTGATTTCCAATATGTAGAGAGCAAAGGGTTTGAAGGTGCCCGCAACAAGGCTCTTACACTAAGGCGATGAAGGCCCTGCATCAATGCCCTGTTCCATACTAATACCATTGTGACGGCAAATACAAGGGTCGAGTCGTTTCCTTCTCTTCCTTTTATTATTGGCAGTGCAGACGATGCAATCATGCGGTCCTAAAATTAGACCACGTAGGTGGCCTCAAACAAGGCAATCTTTGATGCTGTGATGCTGTGGTGGCAGAGCCTGGCACCTTGTCAACACACGGCCTGAGAATTATGCTGGTATGTTGATTGGTCTGGCACTGTGGGCAAGCGGCCATCCCTGGAGTGGAGACTTGTGTCCACAGCTGGGCCAACTCAGTGGATCTAAGATCTAGGTAGGCGGGACAGCTCAGTCGGTAGAGCGCGAGACTTCTAATCAGAGGGGTCCGGTTCGATCGCAATTTTGTTATTTCTTATTGGTTGAATCCGTGTCAGTAGATTATAATAATTATGACTGGCAGTCAGAGGAAATCTTAGTAACGTAGTCTTGGCTCTGTTAGACTGAAGTCTTGGCACATGTCACAGTAACATATCCTCTTTGGTATCCTAAAAGAGTACGCTTCTTTTTCCGACTAGAGACAATTCTCAGGGACTAAGAGGCTCTACGTGGGTCATAGATAAAGCCCATCCTTCATGTAAGATAGAATAATTATTTACAGTTTGCTGAAGATATAAAGAGAGCAAGCCAAGAACAATCAATATCAATTTACACAAAGATGCAGGTGCAAAGAATAAAATGAACGGTTCAAAAGGTAGACCGGGGCAATGGTCTATCTTAGACACGTGATTAAAAAATATGAAAAAAAATATAATTATGAACCTTATACCAAAAACGTTTATTATGGTAAATTGTCTGGGTAATAAAATAATACGTGGTGCATCCCATAGTTTGGGGGAAAGCGGAATTCATAAGATATTAATCGAATATTACGTTGGAAAGCTTAAGAAACAGGCGAGGCCAAATGTTTACAGGTAAAATGTGTTTCCCTTCCTTAGCTATAAAACTGTTGAAACATAAAAGACATAATTCTAAGATATCAGGAGTTATGGATCCAATGATCTAATTAATGTACGTCGTGCTCCTCTCTTTTCTAGACATTGTTTGTTTGAACAGTGCGATTCCAACTGAAGTATTGTGAAGACAAACACTCAAGGAAATAGATGTAGATGTTAACGCTAACACAAGTGTTTTGTGGCCACCCAATTAGCAATAACCCTCCCATCATTAGCGTAATGGCGTGCTGCCTAGAGCCTACAGGGGGCCATCTTCATGGCACGAACCCAGCGGTGTGTGGACACGACAAACAGATGCGGTTTATATTGTGAGAGGAGATAACACAGTTTGGCACTATGGGGCTAGGGTTACAATACTGGAAGTAGAAGAGACAAAGTGATGATGTAAACAGACAAGGGGTCATTAATATTAGAACATAGGACTGCCCCTCCCCCCTCTCCCTGATTCTCTTTGATGTCTGGCTCTGATTAGCTGAGTCTCCAAGCCTGATTAGCCAAGCTTATGTTAAGATAGTCAGAACAAACAAAACATTTCTCATGCTATTCTGATCTACAGTTATTCGTCTTTTTGCACTAAGGGGGCAGAATACGCCACAGGCTTTTAGATGGGTTGCCACGATATCCCCCGCTCAACAAAACGATAGCAGATGAAACGAGATTATTAATTTTCGACTAGATTATCTAGATCTTGTAGATCTTGGTGAGTTCCCAAAACAAAAACTTAGGGTTCATGGGCTCCAAAAGTCCTATATTCGAATAGGTATAACTTAAGTCTTTATTCTAACCATGAGGGGTAACGAGATCTCTATCGAAGCAAAGACAATAGTCGTCCAATCAGAGCTCTTCCCTTGCGTTACGGAGCCATTGACCAATCAGAAACTCCATTCCAAATGGACATGATTATGTCATCCATTGTCGTCGTAAAACTTGGTTTGAGCATCTTCTATTATTTGCTTATTTGATTAAGATATGCGTGATTTTATTTTACGTTAACACATACAGCTGCTGCTGAAACAAATTACTCTGCAGAGAAGCATGCAAAGCAGGATGTGGTAACTAAACTACGACAAGAGATTAAAATCGTACGTCAATATACAGTTGAGTTTCAAGCTATAATAGCAGTGTATCAATTTAAAACGCCCGCATGTATTGCAAGATCAATTTCGCCTCCGTTGAGTTTGCTGTAGCATTGGTCTGGATCAAAACACCGGTACCCCAACCACCCAAACATTGATAAAAATAGATCTCGCAGTATTAGGGGAGATAGAGAAACTGTTAGAAAATTTAATCAACAGGAAATGTTTGCCAGTTCGTTTATTCATGAGATTATATTTGGCAGCGTTTATCACAATGAGCAACCTAGCCTGGCTATCTGGGGTGAGAGACAGGAAGATAGAAAATACGCGTAACAGGGAGACAAGCTTTTGGTCGTATCGGATCGCAACCTGCAGTGTGAGGAAGGAAAAACAAACATCACCAGCAAACACGGAGATCGCTGGGCTGATGGCCAGATATAGCATTGGGGAGTGAAGGGAAAACTAGAGAAAAACAATTAAAAGAAATGGCATAACAAATCTGAATGAGAAAAATAAAGTCTAACAATAAAAGAGGAGTATAGCTTAAAAGAGAGGGACAGATGGTGCCCAGGAAAAGATCAAATGGAAATCTACAAAGATAGCTTTAAAACAGAGAGACTACACACATAAATAATTGGAGAGTGCTACCTGAAAAGATAAGAATCGGCAGATAATAGAAGCAGACATCGACAAAAAGAGAGGACGAAAAATGTGCAGTAAGGAATTATAATCCATTCGACCTTTATAAAAAAATACTCACATAAAAGTGAATGTACGGGATTATGTCGACACAAGAGACCAGTTTACTCGGCTGTAAATAAGCGATTTGTGGGCGATTCCTTATAATTCATAATTATGTTTTTATATTGTGGCTCTGGATAGTTGTAGAGGTAAACACTCGAAATGTATAAAAAGAAGAATGCAAAGAAGAAAGTCACCGCTGGAGTATAGCATCATAGTCGCCTGAGCCCCAGCGATAAGGATGATGCATGCGTATCCAAGTACCTAAGCGTTATAAAAACAGTTGGAAGAAGGTGAGCTTGATGCGGCTCCCAGTGTTGTAAGAGCAAAGGAAATAAAGGGAAAAGAGGTAAATAAGTAGAGAGAAAAAGAGAGATAGCGAAATAGAGAGAGGGGATCAGTCTATAAAGATATAGATCAGTCAATAGATGGATAAATACATAAAAAAGAGACAGGTAGTAGAGGCAAAAGCAGGGGTATAGATGAGTGGTTGAGACAATATTGAAAAGTTATATATTATAAGCAAATGTATGTGAGGAAAAAAACCTACTGTAGTGAGCCAGAGGTATGATTCTATCTGTGACATAAGAACAGCTCTGCTGCAGGCCAAGGTAACCCCAGTAACAGGTGTCGGTGGGGTGTTAGTTGTTTCTTAGTGTTTGTTTCCCCCTACAACCACCTACTCTGGTCAATGTAGCCTCAAAGACTGATACGTTCTGAGATGTTTGTTGAACCTACAGGTCAGATTCTCACCTACATCCAGCCCCTCTAAGTCTGTGACTCAAGTGATGAAGAATACTGAAGTGAACCCACAGCACAGGTGATCCCGATGACAAGGATAACAGCGATGATAAAGTTGATAACAGCGATAATAGAGGTGATGATAACAGCGATGATGAAGTACGATGGTGCGAATGCCAGGTAAGAGGCTTCAGAGCTACGGATACCTCAGCCACAGGTTGGCTAAACACCCAGAGATCTACAAGTACGGCAACTTAGATCCTCACTGCCTTGTAAACAGTGGCAGTTCAAGACATCTACGTGTGGGATAGATCAGTGAGCATATAGCTCGCTTGCACAGGATATGGAGAGAGGAGAGAGAGAGAGAGAGAGAGAGAGAGAGAGAGAGAGAGAGAGAGAGAGCGATAGAGAGTTTATTGAGACAGAACAAAAGATATTTATATTCATTTGAGAAGAGGAAAAAAAAACAAACAAACAAAACACCGGTTGTTACAGAACGTGTAGGACCTATACTATTGCAATAAGCGATATTTTTTATCATGCGTAAAGATTTCTCCCGTATTTTTAAACACGATCAAATTGTTATTTTTTTTTTAAGGTCAAAAAATTAAATTATGGAACTAAATTTAATATCAGTGGTTAAGATTTGTAACACTATGGATAGCCCTTGAGACTCACTTTTGTGTCCAGAAGAGATGGATATGTCTGAAACCAAGTGAGGGAGAGATGGCAGATGGAAAGCCAGCAAGATTAGTAGTATTGAAGAGAGAACGTATACATGAATAAATCAAAATGAAAACAAATGAGGGAAAAAGAACAGGAAGAAAAGAACTTTTTATTTCTAAGTTAACTACGATCATATTTATTCCTTACACTTTCTTTCATTTTAACGTCTATTCAGTAACTTTGACCTATCGAACTAAATTTGGTAGGAGTTATTGGCATTATCAGTGATGTTGGGTTACGTGTACCTTAAAATCAAACAGTACGGTTGGTAGACCTTCAGACTTGTGTGAAAACCAAATTTCTTTCGCGTGAGCACTTCAAACCAGCGGGGTATCGCAAAGGTGAGTACATGGGAGTGTTCATTGCTTCATAGAATCCTCGGCTAATTTTTCACGCACCAAAGAGCAGGCTCATAAAATTCGTCGTAGATGGTATTTTGTCTTGTTAACGAACTAATACGATTTTTAGCAAGTGCTTAAAACATGACTGGAGTTCAACTTCGAACTCTTATAGGACTAAAAATGTGTAAAAAAAATAGGTAATTTTAGGTTTTCCTCCGTAGTGTGATGAATATCAATGGGTGATAAAGTATATTGCACAATTATCACGATGCCTCTAACTATAAGGTTAGCAAGAGCAGAGAGTTGACTTAGTATATCAGAGGATTAACAGTTTTATCTCATTCCACTTACGAAAGGGAATATAAAAGAACCCAGAATAGATAGAGAGACAAAGAGATGGAGATAGATAGATAGATAGATAGATAGATAGATAGATAGATAGATAGATAGATAGATAGATAGATAGATAGATAGATAGATAGATAGAGATATGTAGGTAGGTAGGTAGGTAGGTAGATAGATAGATAGATAGATAGATAGATAGATAGATAGATAGATAGATAGATAGATAGATAGATGGATAGGTAGATAGGTATAAAGATAAAGAGTCCAGAGAGAAAGATTAGAAAGAGAGAGAGAGAGAGGGAGAGAGAAAGGGAGGGAGAGAGGGAGGGAGGGGGAGAGAGTTGAAATGTAGGCTTAGATAGAATTGTTGTTTATTTATCGTCATATTATTTTTCAAATTCAACTTCCTGTACACCGTTGATGTAACAGGAGCAGCAAGAGTGCGTGCAAACGTTCTAACTTCTTTGCCTTACGATGTCTGTACCTTAGCAAACACTAGCTAACTAGCTAAAATCCTAAAAAAAAAAAAGAGAACAAACTCTTTGCCCGGACTTCAGTAGAAGCCTAGAAAATAGATTATACTCTAAGTCGAAAGAATCCTTTTTCACATTAATCCACAGCGCCGACAGAGACTATCGCCAGCTGTAACTCTAGCCGATACAGTCTGCCTACCTGTCTGCCCTTCCATGGTAAGGCAAGCCCACCTTTTAAAGGTGTTTCTGAAAGTCCTATGTGGAGTATTCTCTAAGAGGGTATGACGTTTTAGACACAAAGCATTAGCAGGTTTTTTAATTCCTCAAGAAATTAAATGGTGTTATCGCGATTTAATACAGATTTTTTTATCTGGAGAGTTATTTTAGCGCCAGATTACCTGGGTTAAAAAAGGTTTAAAACAAACTTGAAGATTTAATGATAGTTTAGATTAAGTAGAGAAATTGTTCTGCTTAACACTTAAACTATAAATAAACGTTGCGCACTATTATAGAAATGTGTCGCTTTAATGAAAAAAAAACAGCAACAACTGCAAACTACCGGTTTTAATTGTTAACAATAATCTGAATAGCCTGTTTTTTTATTAGAGAATAGTTTGAGAGAATGGGTGAATATAATGATATATAACTTTTATGAGGAAAATTTATTGAAGAGAATAAATTGTAGAGAAAAAATTAATGATAAAGAGAAACTGATGTTTCTTTTTAAACAAAATACGTTGTAACATACAAATAAAAAAATGTATTAACAATGCATTTGTTACAGTAAAAACTAGTAACAGCTATTAAAGAGTTGCATATAAAATGTATATCTTTTAATCCCATCAGTCTATCATTAGTATCTCATACTGTGGTAGAGCTTCCATATGCCTGATAATTATATAAGTAAAAATTGTTTCATTAGTTCTTTTATTATTATCATTATAATTATATATTATTATTATTATTATTATTATTATTATTATTATAATTATTATT
>RQTK01000005.1:404615-445385 GCA_003991915.1 Elysia chlorotica | reverse complement strand
AGAGAGAGAGAGAGAGAGAGAGAGAGAGAGAGAGAGAGAGAGAGAGAGAGAGAGAGAAGAGAAAGGGTTATTTGGAGGTAGAGACAGGGAGGAGTATAGAAATAGGAAGATGAATAGGCTAATGGTAATAGTTTAAACAGGCAAACGTGGAAAGAAAGAAAAAAAGAGAACAATCAAGAAGAAGAAAATAATACAGAAATTGAGATCGAGCGAGAACTAAATTGAATGATCAATATGTTAATCTATTTTAACGTCTCAACAAAAATGGAAATGTAAATCATTAGTGTAATTCTTGGGGGGTGGGGGTAGCCAATGAAGTGTAGGAAATGCATAGTGAGGGGTAGCAGATTTTGGTATTGTATATGATTAAACAGTTACATGGTTGATTCGTAAATAAAAATATATTCGCAGCTGTTATCGGTGAATAGGAAGAGAAGTGAAGAAAAACAAGACTGAAAAACTTTGTGGGTTCGTTGGTTAAAAATATAGTGAAATAAAGATAGAGATTGATGAAAAAAGATATCGGATAGTGTTGATATGGAAAGGTCTATTAACCTGATCAAAACTCGAAAAAAAAAAGAAATGTAATGAATAGAGAAAAGCACAATTTGGGGTTGGGATCATGGTGGTGGTGATAAGTAAAACAGTGTTGAATATTCTAACATTTTGAATCCGTTCAGAAAAAAAACACGTCATCCCACTACATGGAATCTAGACATCTTTGCCATTTGCTAGTATCTGTTTTCATCAATTTTTATATCCCTAATTCTGAGAGATAGTTACATGCTTCGCAGTTAACGCTTGTTTTCAAAATAAATACTGGCTCGAGCTCTAGTCAAAATCTGTGTACACTCATAGTATAATAAACAAGTTTGCATTCGTTTATGTGTGTAGAGAGGCCGGAGTTTTATTGATTTTTTACGCCACCAGTTTTTTTTTTTATTGATTAAAAAAAAGAACAAAGAAAACCAAAGATTCAAAATTATTCGTTTTCAAACGCAGACTCTCCGAACATTTTTAAACGAAACATGTTACTAATTTTTTTTTCTCCAGATTCTCTTCCATTCTCACTGTTTCTAAATGTGCAGGCACAATATTCGGTAATTCTAGAAAATTGCCCCGAGATGCTGTGAAGAATAGTATTTTGGCAAGGTGTGATTGTATTGTTTTACCTAAGAGACTTCGTCTCAATGAAAACGTTTCGCTCCCATACTTTGGATCTTTGATTTGAAAAAAAAAATGTTTCCAAAAAAAAATTACTAGTAAGATTATTATTAGAAGAAGACTAATATTCCCATTTATCAGCTTTGTGTATAGAATACAGGTACACAGAAATAGAAAGACAAACACAACTGCTATAGCCACAGCAGACAGACAAAAAGAGGGAAAAAATAGAGACCTAATACAACGAGTGAGACAGAGAGCATAATTATAGAGTCGGAGACAAAGAGAGGGAGAAAAATGTGATAGAGAGAAAAAAGCAGAAATCGTAAATGTTGTTGCTCTTATGAATGTAAACGCAACCATTAAAGGTGCTAATGGATTTCTCTCCTCCGAATATGAAAACATCGTTTCCATAGTTTACACTTAACTCTAGTCTATTCAAATATATTATGTGGGGTTATTTGGCGAAGAAATGCCGTACCGACCTAGCATGTAACAAAGAAAGAAAACATGCTATGTTTCTAAGGGCCCAATATTTAGTCTTCTTGCTTTGAACAGGGTCACAATTAATATCGATTGCGGTTTGCTCTATGCTCCTTTAGAGTGCAAACTTCGATAACTCTATCATAAAGAAAAGGAATCGCACAGTAGGCCTACGAGTGAGCTCTCCATAATTAGGAAACCATCTTTGTTAGTCACGGGGACTTGCTCACCAGAGCGTGGCGGTCGCGTCGGTACCTTGCCCGCACCTGCGCACTCGTGCATGAACGCGCACGCTGTGTTTCTCTTATGACAATAGGACTTTTTTAGGAGTTCGACGACAGTGTCTGTATGTGTACTTTGAAAAAAAAAGATTGGGGGAGGAAAGGGGGACACTGATCGGGGAATGAGGAATTAATGAAAGCACTCACCTCTTTCAATTAATGTAACACGTTTCTTTCTAACAGTGTGTGTTCTCATAATGTGTGTTTTATGAAGTCAAATGAATGCTGCTTGTATATATTTTTCCTTAATATATCTTTTTTTTTGTGAAATTTGGTAAAAAAATGTCAAACTGATTATTGTTTAGGATCCTGTGATAACCTAAGTGTTCACTTCAACTTACAGCCTATTTTACACTAGGACTAATGCCATGCATGCGACAGCCAAACGAAGCCTTTGAGTGCCTACTAAGTTCAAATGCAGTGCACGGATCTTAAAAACATCACAAATCCCATTAAATTGTTAAAAAGATTTGGAGTTAAATTGTCCAATCTTTTAATTAAGACTCGGATGCCTCAGCAGTTCTCTAATTCACTCCCTTCTCTCTATCTTTCTACATATATTTATACCCCACTTTCTCTTTGCATCTCTCACTGTCTCTGATTCTCAAACCTAATTACACTCTGCGTTTAAATACACCTCCTCACATTCTTTTATTAAACGAGGACAATGTAGGGTGTTTTTAGTTTTTCTTAAGTGCTAGGGGACGAGACACATTTCGGAACTAGGGAAAGAATTGTTCTTTTTTTATACACGATTCTCCAAATTTGTATTTTAAAAAATTGTGCTTTATTTTTCTTTAGATTTGTCATTTGTAAATATATATAATTCAAATTATGACTTTTTTGTTCCAGAGTGAGCTAGGTTTAAGAATATAGATTCCATTTAGGAAAACTTTCCCCTGAATAATAATCCTTTGAACTGGTTTTACATTTGAGTTTAACAATCTACGGTGGAAACACACACAAAAAAGCTTTTTAAGAGATTGGCAATGATAATTTTGTTTTGTCATAATAATCAGTTGATCATTGACTCTTCGGAAGAGCCAGATGATGTTCGGCATTAATAGCCTAGTTAATTCGTTATTACAAATATTTTAGATACTCTTTTTTAGCAATATGAAATATCATTGTATTTTAAAGTACTTTATACATTGTATTTATTAATACTTTATAACACAGGATGCACCAAGACTTCATAACATTTACTTGGCAACTTTTTGTACAATTATAATTGTATCTGTCAAACCAATGCTTGATAATGAAAGAGCATTCCCTCCAGTACCAAACCAATTCTGGTTAACCCTTTGTTCCCCCCAAAAGATCACTCGCCATGCTTGGAATCTGTTGATGCTACAAGATGTGATAGAGCCGGACCAGCTGCTATCGTTTACAGAAAACACAGGTGGCCAGCGGAAATATGATTGAAAACCCAATGTCGAGGACTTTCAAATCATATTGTTTCACTTGATTGAGTAGGGCAGGCGCGTCGCGTTGCCAACACACCCTCCAAAAACACCTTTTGTTGTCCGGGATTTCTCCTTCTCCTAGCACGATTGATATTGACAGAACACAGTGCGAGATAATCCCTTTGTAACAAAGTCAAAAGATGTGCTTTTGATTACTTCTGGAAAATTAGGTCGGATTTTCGAACAAGAAGCGGTGAGATTTTTAGGTGCTTGTTGACGATATTCATAATAAAAATCTATAGCAGCTGGCGCCACAAAGACACGGAAATTCTCTTTGTGAATATTTTAGCGCACTCTGTGGAATTAGTAGATTTTACGCACACATGATGAAAAAAATGATATAAAAGATGCCTCGCGTTAGGTAAGATCGCACTTGTCAAAATTGTTTTTCCCTTCATTTGACAGCTAAAATGCACAATACTACCCATCATAAAAATATATCTTGGGAAAATTGAGAAGAATAAAGCTTTAGACACGAGACTTAATCCGGTGGATAAGGCCGGTTCAATGCGACAGGCATTGCACAGTTAGAGTTGACAAACAAGTGTCCCATGGGAATCGGAAACGAAGAGAAATGCAACGATGGCAGATATTGAAGAATAGAGGGGGAAGTTGACAGAAAGGGAGTAAGAGAGGTAGAGAGAGAGAGAGAGACAGAGACAGAGACAGACAGAGGCAGATAAACTGACAAAAAGACAGACGCACGGATAAACAGAGAGACAGAGAATGGGAGAGAGAAAACAAAGTTCGAGAGTTAGAAAGAGAGAGATAGGTGGAGAAAGAGAGAGAGATAAGAGAGATAGAGAGAGAGAGAGAGAGAGAGAGAGAGAGAGAGAGAGAGAGAGAGAGAGACTAGATCTACATAGAGTTCCAAAAATATTCTTTTTATGCCACAAATCAACCAAAAACAAAATTGTTGAAGAAAATGGAAACATGTGCTTTAAATAGATGTTTAACTATGAAGCGTTACAATGACTATTGGCTTGATTATAGCAAGGTCAATATCGCTCAATGGCCATGAATTTGGTAGTGATATTGGTTATAGTGAAAGGCATGATGATGAATGACGATGATTCTGATGGTAATGATAAAGATGAGGAAGAGAAGGATAGAGAGAAGGAGAAGGAGGTAGGGAGAATGAATATGATGTTGATAATGATGGCGATGATAACATAAATGATTTAAGGAATTGTATGAACGAAGATCGCTGTTCGGATTGTTTGCAAAGTCCGATGTCACTGACTAGGCTATCTCGAGGACATGTCTCAAAACCAACATCTGACAATTTTACGTGTCGTTACACAGAGATAGGGCGGGGATACCAGAAGTTCATTCTTCAAAGATTACATTATTCTTAAGACACACCCAGTAGTGAACAAGGACACTTCAAAAGAAACTCGCCATCTCAACTTATTCGTATATTTCTTTCCCAATTCGCCCGCTGTAAGTGTAAGGGAGAAGATGCACTAATCAAAATAACAGTTAAAACCTGGAATGCATTGTCACAACCATTAAACACAAATGATGAGATCTATAAAACATTTTTTTAAACATTTTGTTTGTTTGCTGTTATTTATTTTATTTTATTTTTCTGGGCGGGGAGAACGCCAGAATTTCATGCGGCAAGTGCTCTTAACTAACGAACAGGAGGTCTGCGGTTTGAGTCTCAGTTAGTGTTAACCTTCTCCGTATTTGGCTTTTTGAAAACCATAGCGTACCTAAAAACTGGTAATTCAGTTGCTTAGCGCTGTACGCTTACAAGGTGGAAGTCTGCGGCTCGAATCGCATCCTTCACAGAAAATGTTTCATGAAACACAAGGAACATAAAACTAACCAAAGATTATTTGTATTTTTGGCGATTTTCGGGTAATTAGTGTTCTGGTCTAAAGATCGAGAGTTTCGCCAGTCGAAGCTGATCGTCTCATTACAAAAAATCTCCTTGAATCTCCTTGAGTATCTCTAACGAGAAACCTAGGAAACATAAACCAAGCAAAGATTACCTGTTAACTGTTAACCTTTGTCTGCCCAGTAGCGAGACCATCAAGCCTCCATTGACCATCGAGCCCTCGTTAGTCCAGCCCCCTGTGGTGAGTAGTTAGTTTCCTCCCACATAAGAGCTCGTCAAACCGTGCGAAGAGAGGTTCTCTCGTAACGAGGCGGCTCGCGTCTCGTTTAACCTCTGCTTAGAGACCAGAATCAATGGCGGCTTCATCAACCTGTCTATAGCTTGACCTTACAATAACAGGCTCCGGCAGCGATACCAATACCCTATTGGGTGAAAAAGGGGTCCTTTTTCTTTTCAAAATGTTTGTTTCATATTTGGTTTATTGATTTTACATATGGAGAGAATTGTTCTTGTTAGTTTTCTTTTTTAAATTGAGCTTTTATCCTAAAACAACGCTCAATCGACGCATCGAAAGGCACTTCAATAATCGCTCAAGGTAAATAAAAAAAAACGTTAAGATAAAACATAGCAGTAATTAAAAATGTCATTAATTTTTTTTATTTATATTAAACAATTGGTTACTGATTAGTGAAATAAACTATTGAAGACGAATTATTTCCTTAGACATCTGTCTAAACCAAGAACTGATTACATTAAGCAGTCACACTTTACATTAATAAAACAATAAAATCAACTCGCCATTCTTAATGGCAATGTGCTTCATTGCAGACACTCCGTTGTAAATGGCAGGAAGTAAGTATTTAGGTTAAGATTCTAAAAGAACACTTGATATCCCAGTTCAAAAAAGCACTTGGCGTGAAAGAGAAAGGTTCGAGGTTTCAAACACACTAGCTGACACCCTTTACGTTGCTATTTGGACAAAGCCTCAGTTTCTATATTGGACTTTCATGGACACTGAGGGTATGTAAAACTACCAACATATTTTTTCACGTTCTGTGATCATGCTCCAAGACCTCCAGATTACATGCTGTTCATACTGATCATGACATTCAGATACGACAGGGTAATATAACAAAGAGCCTGGCTGAAATCACGCCCGTCTCTTCTAGCTTGTAAAAGATTGCTCAAGAGTTTTCGTGTTTTTGCAATTAGCGGAAGTAGCGATCTCTCTCTCTCTCTCTTTCTCTCTCTCTCTTTCTCTCTCTCTCCCTCTCTCTGTCTCTCTGTCTCTCTGTCTCTCTCTCCATCTCAGTCTATATATTTACCAATCTATATATCATTCTCTCTCTTTATCTTTTTGTATCTCTTTGTCTCTTTATATTTGTCTCAGTCTGTCTATCTCTGTCTTTTATCCATTTATCTCTCTCTCTATCTCTCTATATATCTATGTTCCTTTATATTTCTCTATATTTCGCATTTTAAAAGAAGCACCTTCATTAAACGGCGAAATGTTATGTTTCTTTTTGTGTGTGTGCAAGAACGTTTAAGTCACCAGCTTTACAGATATTTAATTTAAGGAAAGAAACACCGTTTCTGGAATTTTAAGGGTGATGGCGCAATAAAATTTATTATCTTAAAATTTTAAATAGTTATTTATCTGCCCTAGGCCTTTTTTAACATTTTAAATAGTTATTTATCTGCCCTAGGCCTTATCTTTTTTCCCACAGATTTAATGAGAGAAAAAGAATTTAAAGTTGTCCCATAGGACATTTTTAAGTTAATCTACATATCTATTCATATGACTGGGTGTCAGTCTTCCTTTACGCCATAGTATCTTTACTCCTCTTTTGAGTTGTTTAATATAATCTTTACTTCGCCAAAGGAACTCAAAATTAAATGACAATTTCCAACGAAGTTTATGATAAAAAGTGGAAGCAAAAAAGAAGTGATGGTTTGATTCAATTGTCTCCCGCTGCTAAGTCTAGTGCTAGGGTTATCAAGTCTGGAATTACCACGATCTCGCAGACCACAGAATAGTCGTGTCCTAGTTCTAGGTTTTTACCTTTGTTCCACTCTCAATACATACGAAACAGGTTTTTTTTGGCCGTTGATGAAGCTTCGAGAAATGAATTGAAATTATTGATGAGTAATGTTAAAATAAAGCAATATAACGTCAGCTTCAGAAAGTCTTTGAGAGAAAACAATGGTATATGTACAGTGAGACAAACTGACAGACAGACAGACGGACAGATACAGAAACAGAGACTGAAGGAGAGAGACAGAGACAGTGACCGGGGGGGGGGGGGTTGATACAAACACAAACACATGCGTTTTCAAGTAGCAAAAAAACCACAAAAGATATAGATCGATGTTAGATATAAAAGACGCCGAGAGAGAGAGAGAGAGAGAGAGAGAGAGAGAGAGAGAGAAGAGAGAAAGAAATAGATAAACAGAGTGTTAGATGAATAGATAGAGACAGAGGCAGGGAGAGTAAAAAGAGAGAGATAAAGCTCTAGTCTTATATTTTTTAGCTGACTGCTTGTATGTTTACATTTGTAGAACTGTAATATATTGCACATTACTTTATCTTTATCTAAGCCTGAGAATCAACATATGTCGCTTTTAATTTCCGTTCAAAAGAAGAAAAAAAAACATCGCTGACTGGAGCATATGTTTCAATATTGTTCAAAATCCTTTATTAAAACAACACGTTCAGATTTTAGGCTTTGTGTTAGTTTATTTATTTTTAGAATGGTGCTTTGCCTTTTAATGATGTAACAGCGGTTCTCGTCAAACTTGCGATTGTTAAAGTTAAAGCCATCTAACATACAGTAACCAGAAAAGTCAAACCACAAATCAAATTATTTTCCTTGTATTTTGTTGAATAGCCACCTACTTACGTTCGATTTTTTTAACTATTCTGCCAAGATAATACAATGAAACCTGAATCCATTAATCCCAATTTAAATGGTTATTATCTTCGGCATCTCCTTTCTCTACCAGTGGATTAATATTTTTGTCATTTTGTATGGTGGAATTATCAAGGGCATTCAACGGAAATGCCCGAAATCTTGTTTTGGGGAATCGCCGTTTGTATCGTTCACGAAAGACTCTCAGTTAGAGAATGTATTTAGTGGGTAGTATTCCCCGAAATACAAAGACTAGAGTCCGTAAGTACAACGTCGCCGTATCTTACAACTCGTTATAAGAATAATCATGCGAATTAAAAAGGCTTACTACGTGGGGTAAGCTAACGCGACGTTGTACTTACAGCTCTAGATCTAGAATGATGTGTAGGTAAAAAATTTTCAAAGGGCAAATGTAACTTTCAGTTTCTCCAGATGGCAATTAATTATTAGCTAAGTAATTTAGATTGCGGACCCAATACAGATGAGGATATAATAGTTATGTTCGTACACAGTTGTAACATGTTTTTTTTTGGTACATCAGACCCATTATTGATATTCTTAGAAGGAACCATTGTGTTACTTGTGAATATTGTACACTGGAAGATTTCAAATTGTTACATCTTAACTTGTCTTTATAATATCTTATATCATCATTTTCCTACAACAAAATCTGAAAAATCTTGGTAGGCAAACAAATTCTTACAAAATAATAATACAAAACTTTATTTCTATAGCCCTCTACCCCAAACAGGCTTAGACACATAGTGTTTGTCTCAGTCGCTTGACACATTCATAAAACCTTTTCCCAGCGGATGGTGAGGTTCGAACCCGCATTGGACGATTCCTGCAGGTGATCACATAGAACTAAAGCGTCTGTATCATTGATCTTGGCACCACCGGCCTCCGTGTGCAAGCATAGAACACTCCATGCACTTGATGGTCTCTCCAAGTTGATCGAGGAGGGCTGAAAGCTCAGTCAGTTAATACGCTGGACTGATGAACGGGAGGTCGTTGGTTTCTTTTCCCCATTCCTTGGTTCCTTAGATCAAGTTGGTGACTGATGAACAATTTGTCATGCGCTTCGTGTTTATTGACCCTTGAATATATTAAGGTGTAACTACTATTTAAAGAACTGTGATCTTGTGTAAATATTTAAAGAAAATGTGATCTTGTGTAATTATTTAAAAACCTGTGACCCCGGGTTCCTGTCTATAAATTCATAATTTACCGAATAAAGATAACGTTTAAATGCAACCTATCGGCAATGTGCAGCAAGTCGGAGATGCTGATCACGTGACACTGAATCCCACCCAGACAGGTGGAGTGGGATCAGTGCTAGAATCGGATCCTCATAGCTTGGGCTGGCAGAGTGGAGGGCTTGATTGATCGCAGGTTAACAGAACCAGTCAATTTGATGATGATAGATGGAATATTGCCAACCCTTCTTTGTTTTAAACGTAACATATTTTTTTAAATTCTAAATCACGTAAAATGATATCTCTTGCGTCATATTATATCCTCTCTCTAATATCACCACAGCTACGATAATCATTATGATCTAAATCATAATTGCTTACATTGCAATAATTTTTTTCTTTATCAGTGTAATAATTTCTTTTATCAATACTGAAATCATCATCATCATCATCATCATCATCATCATCATCATCATCATCATCATCGTCATCATCATCATCATCATCATCATCATCATCATCATCATCATCATCATCATCATCATCATCATCATCATCATCATCATCATCATCATCATCATCATCATCATCATCATCATCATCATCATCATCATCATCATCATCATCATCATCATCATCACCATCATCATCATCATTCTTTGTTAACCTGTGTGCTAATATTTTATTCGTTGCCACTTCTGTTACTTTGTATGGCTCTCGTAAAAACGTCTATGTTTGCCTCTATATATTCTCCCCCCTATATATTCAGTAAAGTATGTCTGTTTTAGCAGTTTATTGGTCTCTCTCTATCAATCTATCTCTCATATACATTTATCTCACTTACTCTCTCACTCATGCTCTCGCTTGCTTACTAGCTCTGTCGCTCTCAAATTATCTGACTTAACCACATTCAGTATACATTTAACTCCCTATCACTATCTATATATTCATCTAACTATATATCTATAAATCAATCTCTATACCCCCCCTTTATCTTTCTCTCTGCCTCTTTCAATAGCATATGCTTTTCATTCTTTTCCCCACAAAAATCGCTGTATATCTTACATGTCTACGACTATCTTTAGTAGTTGTTTGTTTTGTAAAGGATTATTTCTTTCTTCGCGGGGACAATGATTTATAGTGCGCATGTACCTTTACTTGACGGTTTTTGAAGAAACTAACGGTTTTATATCCACGCACTTTGCCTAAAATTTTCTGATAAGATGCGGCTTGGTGCACTAGTAGTTTGCACAACTTGGCCAGTCCTAATAAAGAGAGGAAGCAGATGAAAGAACAGGGGTAAAAACTGGCAAAGTCTGAGGAAAAAGTTGTGCATCACACTTACACATACAGCGGGACTACAGAAAGAGAGCAAGATCTTGATGAATGGGTTAGCAAACACAGAGAGGTTTACATCTAAATACCGGAGGGAAGAGACATAATTCTTGCACTAATTTGCGCTCACGAATGATTTCAGTCTCTTTTGATCTTCCCCACAATAATATTATCTGTTCTTATTTGTCTAATATCACATGCCCATGCTTTCCTCCTGCTCTCTCTCTCTCTCACTCTCTCTCTCTCACTCTCTCTCTCTCTCTCTCTCTCTCTCTCTCTCTCTCTCTCTCTCTCTCTCTCTCTCTCTCTCTCTCTCTCTCTCTCTCTCTCTCTCTCTCTCTCTCTCTTTGTCCATCTATGTCACTATGTGATCTATTTTTTTTTTCCTTCGCCTCTCTCCCTTCCAAGTTCTAGACCACATTTACTCACCGTCTCGTCTGATCTGCCCAGGCTCATTTTCTCTCCCGGAAAGAAAAGATAATAAATCTACACATTCACATACACCTTATTTGATATCTATAACACTGTGATAAACATTGCTTGCCATCTATACGCATTATTTTTTTATCATACCCTCTTCACCTGTCTTTGTTTAAATATTTCATCCATTTTCACCCATAACCTTTTTTCTTTTATTCTCTACACATCCATTCCGTTGATATGAACTTCTCATACTTAACACAAATGCGCAAACGGGTTCAAAGGCAAACGATACACAGTGAGTTACATGAAATAGGTATAATAGATATAATGTAAAAGAAGAAAATGTGCAGGAAAATTTACTGGTAGGTAGAGCGGCGGTTAAACGATAACATAGTTTACACATTTTAATACAATCAAATCTAGACTTGGAACATAGTATTTCAAATGCCACATACACAAATAGCCCTAATCATCAGACATAATGTTTTAGACAATTAGAAAACTCAACTTGCTATGTTGGTTATTTGTTGTTCTTTGTTTGTTTTTTTTTTGTTTTTTTGTTTGTTTGTTTTTTGTTACAATTGATGAGTAACCACATACAATAGAAAAATATTTAAGTATTCTGTTCAAGAAAAACGGGAAAAAAGATAAGAAGTAGATATACACCATTGGCAAACACCCAGTTATTGTGACTAAACTGGTTTTTAGAACAGGGGCAACCTTCCTGACATTGCGCTGATTGCGAAATAATGAGATTATAGAACCATGAATATTGACTACGATATATGCGGGAGTAAACAGTGCCGTCTATTGTAGTAAAAAGTAACGCATAATCCAGGAATCGGGAAAGCACACACACGAAAAGAAAGAAGTAATACTAATAGAGCGTCATCTCGCAGTACAGTCTATATGATTTACTATAACCTAGATCTAGGTCTAGATCGATTTTGTTATCGCACAATATAACCCTATTATCCACAAAACAAAGAAGAAAAAAAAAAGAAATAGTTTGGAGAACAAGATTAGTGACGGGTGAATCTGTGGGATAATTAAATATATAAAATTTAATTTATCATACATACTTTTTGATCTGATAGAAAACAGAAATGCACAAGTTTGTTCACATTTTGGTCATGAGATGCAATCTTTGAAAAAGTTTAAATATTTTTGTACCCAGAAAATATCTTTTTATATCCCATACCTTTCACTTATCTAGGAAAAAAAACTATTAGTCCTCTAAATCAGCCGTGTTGTCAAAACCTAACACTATTATTTTTTTCTTTGATTATTTCTGCGAATACTCTCATGTTCGAGCTTTCCAAAGGTAAGCAGAAACCTTCTAGAGCAGGCCAACAATGCAATATTCGTTGCTTTCTTTTGTAACTGTTGCCAAAAACTAAATGTGTTGCACCATAATCTGATCAGCCTTTTTTTCTTAACAATATTTGCAGGTTAGGTGTGATTGTTTTGTTGTTTTTTTTAAATTTTGATTGACTATTAATTAACTTATATTTTTTCAATTAACTATTTTGTTCTAACCTCCTGCAAAAGGAGATTAAATGGTTATATAACTTCTTGGGTCTTTATTTTTTTATTCAGAATAAATGAACTTGTGGCATTATCTTTAAAGACTTATCAGGTGCTTTTTGCACTGGTGTGATATACGTTTTTTGTTTTAGTTTTGTTGTTGTTTTTATATTAGATTCTAAGATAACTAGATTGAACCTTATCTTGGGCCCATCTCATTTGATTAGTCAAATATATCTCCTCACTATATAATCAAAATACTAATTTAATATCATTTATCTTTTACCATTTTTTTTTAGAAATATACGCATATCGGCCTTTCAAATATCCCGGACAAACAATAAACTGATAGGGCAAAACCACCAACGAAACAGAGATCAGAATAGCACAAGCAAAATCAACGTTCATGAAACTAAAGTACTTATTCATATGAAGAGAAACTTCAAGACATCTGAAACTAAGAGCAATAAACATTTGTTTATTTTCTTTACTGCTATACGGCGACGCAACATAGACACTACAAAGAATCAAGTAAAAAACTAGAAGATTTCGAGATGTGTGTATTTCGACGACTAGCAAGAATACGTTTAAAAAAAAACAGAACAACAAACGAAGAAGTCTTGAGAACATTCGGTGTTTAAAAGTATTGATAGAAAGCATACAACATCACAAACTGTCTTATTTTGTCCACGTAGCAAGCCTTAGGAGAGGGGAAGGCCGGCCCAGCAAGAAGTGGTACGACGACATAAAAGATTGGACAAGTACCCAGCTACATAGATGAACCTCAGACTGGCGCAGGATGGTTTGGCATGGAAACATAATTGCAAGCCAACCCAGATTCGGGAGGGCACGATGATCACGGAGGGAGAGAGAACTAGAGAGAGAGAGAGAGAGAGAGAGAGAGAGAGAGAGAGAGAGAGAGAGAGAGAGAGAAAAGGGGGGTAGGGTGCGATAGGAGGTGCAAAGTCCACCCAAGTAAAGTGCAAAGTGCAATGGAAATAAGCAGGCATGTATGTTTTTCTTCCTACCGGACATTCCATCATGATATTATTATTGTTTGCTGATACACGAATCTGATATGACGAAGAAATGCCTTTTAGTTTAGTTTTACGCGTTGGATTGTGAGCATTCGGTGCACCTTGGCCAAAATCTCACTTTAGATAACAATATTTTATTTTAAATGATAATTGTGACAAGTATGAGATTGTAAAGATAAGTTGCTTTACGAAGATTTGTAACTGTACTCAGTTTACTCTTATAATCGCAGTTTTAACAACCGGCTCCTCTATATTTCTATGAAACGCATGATATCAGGTATATCTGCAGGCTTGGAAATTATGTAAACCATTTGAAAAAAACATCTTTGGAGAGACAGACGCGGCTTTGTATTCAGTGCTTCATCTCTAGTTGCACTTGCTTGAACCATTGATAACATTAATTCGTATTTCTCTTTTCTGTTCATGTGCAAAGAATGGAAAAAAACCCTAGTTCATCCCGAAAGATTATCATAGATTTAAATCTGAAAGCATTCATTTTAACCTTGTTTACTTCGTGTATGGGAAACGTGATGTTTTCCTCCTCAGCATTATCGCTTGTCATCAGAGTTTTTTTTGAATGTGTATTATATAATATATATTTTTTTTATTTTTTATTTTATTTTACTGCTGTTTGTTTGCAACAAAATTCTTTCTGTACTTCGATTTAGTTTCCCGATGTCTGTCAAAACGCTATCCTCTTTTTATTGCACACATGAATGAGAAAAATACTGGAGAAGGCAATACTGTTAAGGATTGTTGGAGTATAAAGGAGGAGTCAACAGAGAGAGGTCAGGCAGACAAATAGACAGACAGGAAAAGAGATAGATAGATGGATAGGCAATTATAGATAAATGGATAGATAGATAGACAGATGGATAGATAGATAGATAGATAGATGGATACATAGATAGATAGATAGATAGGTAGATAGATAGATAGATAGATAGATAGATAGATAGATAGATAGATAGATAGATAGATAGATAGANATAGATAGATAGATAGATAGATAGATAGATAGATAGATAGATAGATAGATAGATAGATAGATAGATAGATAGATAGATAGATAGATAGATAGATAGATAGATAGATAGATAGATAGATAGATAGATAGATAGATAGAATGATAGAGGGAGAGAGTCAGAGAAAGAGAAGAGGAGAGGAAATTTGAAAAGAACGGAATGCAATCATAGGAGAAAAATGTAGAAATAGCGTCAGATAATTGGAAAAGCAGATAGATAAATAGAGGGGAAAAGCTAAGGAAAGATGTATAGAAAGATAGATAGAGGAAACTTGCTACAGAAATATAGATTGATAGAGAGAAAGAGGGTAGCGACTGGAGAGAAGGCAGTACATGTATGCAGTAACGAATGAATTAAAAAAAAAAAAAGCAATGCCACAAGAGATTCTAAATAATTATCTTCATTATTTTTTTTCCTTATGTCAAGTTGACCATTCTAGTTTTACATACCAACTTCGGCTTTAAGCAACAATTTATTTTCATGACAAAGTAAAAAACGAAGCTTGCATCACGGAACTCTTTTAACTTTAAAGATAATCTTTGTAGGCATGTTTATGCGTGTTAGTTTTCACCAAGTGTTAAGTTATTTTAGGTTTATTTAAAATCTCAGTTCCAGAAATTTTATCAGCTGCTGATGAGTGTATTTAAGATAATACAAAGTACATTCTCCATACCTTTTTTTGTTTGGTTTACGGTATGAGCAGTACTCACGCTCATACTTATGAAACACAAATCAGCTTTTTTGTTAATATTACCTTTTCATTCTTTCTATCTGTACGTCTGTCTTTCTCTCTTTATGTCTCAGTTACTGTCTCTCTAAGTGTACCTGTTTCTTTTTTATACCTTTGTTTCTGTTTCTATCAATCTATCTCTCTAAATATCCATCCATCCATGCATCCATTAATTCATTTATTCATCTACCTATTTATCTCTCCATCCATTTTTCTATCTATCTACCTTTGTTTTCCTCGTTTTTTCTCTAAGCTTTGGCGGTTTCGTATAGAAGTAATAAATTATACGCGAATAAGAAGTATGGAAGAAGGAGAAAGTCAAATAGGTAGATCACGGCAAGTTTAATTAGTGTTTTCAAGGGTACACCATTCAAGTCTACCAGAAAGTTCTATAGACTAGATGAGACCGATGTTAAGACAAATATGCCATCCGGAAATTTAAAGAAAACTCGACAAAGTAATCTGACAAAATTTTGAAGCAATGTTTCCTATATCAACCTCAAGGTATCCACATTTATTATAAAATAACTCTAAGAAGACTGTAATATTTTGAGTTTATCGCTTGCTGTAATTCTCTGTTCTTCAGACAAATAAATCTAAAGTCTCTCTCTCTTTCTCTCTCTCCCTCTCTCTATCTCTCTCTCTCTCCCTCACTCTCTCTCTTTCTCTCTCTCCCTCTCTCCCTCACTCTCTCCCTCTCTCTCTCTCTCTCTCTCTCTCTCTCTCTCTCTCTTATATATTTATAGTAAACTGACACTTAATACGTAGTGGCCAGTGCGGATCATCGAATCCCGGACCTCCAGCATGAGAGATCGACGTTTCATCCCCAGCATCACCACGCACGCTCCGTCGTTTTAGTGGGCAGACAGTCTCTTTAGACACGTGTAACGCGTTCATGACGCCACACAAATAAAAAAACATCTAGACGAAAGGAAACTAATTCAGACTAGGTAAAGTTTGCAGCAATACAACAGAGACTTTGGAGCAAACAAAGTGAGTTCGCAGGGTGTCTTTTTTTACACAAAAGACCCCGCAGTGTGTACCTATGACCTTCCAAGACAGGCCAATTACATACATGCATTATCATGCATGTACTATAAACAGAAGAGGTTCAGATTGTGACATATCGTAACCTCAAGACGGTGCTCAGGTTTCTGCTGGAAGGGAGGCATGAGAACGTGTCATGTATTCTCTGTAATGCCAAAGCACTATCTGAAGGACATTGTTGTTGCCTTTAGTGTACGTCTCTCAAATTGATAATGATTAAGCAAAGCAAAAGCTGTCATAACAAGAACACTTTCCAGCTGCAGAAGGCTCTTAATTCATAGTATAATGTATCGCTGTATGCCAAAAGCAGCTCTCTTTTTAGCTCTAATGCTGTTTCTAAATGGAAGTAAAACAAGACGTCAGCGTTATATTACACTATATTACTCGATTCCTTATAATTGGTGTGCAGTTGTTTATTTAAATTTAATGCTCTGGTCATAACCACTATAGGTGATACTCTTGTCAATAAAGCCTGACATTAATTTTATGCACAAAAAAACAACTCTTAGATGAATCCTTTATCACAGTAAATTACTCGCATTTCTATCTTACCATCGCTGACTTCAATATGAACATTTCATTTGATGGGTAATCTACATAACCCTGCGGATTGCACGTTATTTTATAATTATTAATTTTTATTTTAAAACCTACTGAAATAATGGTTGTTTCGTTCTCGTTGACTGAAAACTGAGTTTTTTTACGGTAAGTTTGGAGAGACTTGCAGGGAGGAAAGAGATATTCTTAGATACCTGGATTATAACATCTTTGGTGCGTTCGGTCTGATTCAATGTTTGTATGTTCTAAAAATTCTGACCGGTTTACAAAAAAAGTTTAAACTTATTGACACACACAATTTTTTCAATTTTTTTTAATATTTCCCATTTTGGAAGTGTTTTTTTTGTTGTTTTTTTTTTTGTTTTTTATTTTTTTTTACAGACAAAATTACTTTTACGAACATTTTTATATACATTTTAGAGTGAGATTTCTTGTAAGCATGGTGAGTTATGTAGAAAGCTGCATACCATCCACTATCTCCAATGCCCCATTGCGAATTGTATACTGGATGATCTGTATTTGATTAGGGCGACGTTCTGCAATTGTACCAGAAAACATTGTCACGCAATATGCAAAAGTTATACCATCATAAACATAATATAAACGAAAAAAAAATTGCTTTTTTACAACTAGTTACAGGTGTCAGTTCCTGCTTTCAATATTTCACAGTGCGAATTTCGTGAAGTGCTAAACAGTTAAATTAGTTTTGTTTCTCTTGTTTTGGTTAGACGTTTTTGGGTTGTTGTTTTTTTTAATTTAGGCTCTTGAATTCCAACGTCTAGTATTATTTTAAATTACACAGTTGTAAAACACGATTACCAGGTCAAAGTTGCCAGGAAGGATTTCAGACGAAGCGTATACCGGGTATAAGCTCCTTCGAGCTTTTACGTGTTTTACCCTGTTACCTTTTAAAAATTTGATATCTCTATGGAGAGGGCAAGTCGCATCAGTCGTAAAAACATTACAGGGCATAAAATGAAGCAATTTACATGTTTCGAAAGTGTGAAGAGGGAAATCAGGGAATCTTACAGCACTGAACTCATTTCCAAATAACTAACACTATCATGATTGTCAATGGTAATACGTTACTGGTGTCAGCTGTTCATTTAACATTTTGAGATAACTTTGACCAAAATGCTTGAAACTTGTCATTTGCTTAATTATTTACCAACGCCTCAATCTGTTGTTGAAAACCCTCTCATTTCTACTTATCACCATTGTCTTAGTTGTCTCAACATGCAACCTGGCTCAGGACAAAGAAAGACGGCGATCCTTTTTTGGCAATCTCCAGGCCAGTCAAAGAATGCGCGCAGAAAATCAGTGGGATTGAGTGACATTAATTTTGTTCTCGTTACTGGATACCTGTGAGGGTTTAATGCTGCATGTAAGTAAATAAAATAATAGCTTTGGTTCTCAAACAGACATGCATGCTCCAAAAGGCAAACCTGATTTCGTTATTTAAAGCAGGAATAAAGGGATAATCCTACCGGGCAAATCAGTTTATTCTTGCTTTAAATCTTATCCCTACGCAACTGAATGATATGAGATCATATCATACTGCCAGGCACCTGGTTTTAAAACTTTGTTAAATTTGGCATGTTTATCAGTATTTCGTCACGACAGACTCAAAATAGCTCAATGATACGATGAACGCAAATTTTAGCATTTCTATGACTGAGTAAGTTTTAGTAAACTCAAAGTCATCTATACACAAAATATGTGACTTGCACAAGAACACTATTTTTCGCAACTAGATCGCGCGCGCTGTCTATTTTGAGAAAAATTACCTTCTCTGATTTGAATGCTCTTTACATAAAAAATCTAAAAAATTCTTACTAACCTTCTTTTTGCTATATTCCGTGTACATCTCTAAATCTCTACGTGTGTGGCTCCGTCTCTACCAAGCTCTGTCGCGGTTGGACTAACTTGTTCTTGTATTATGATTATTGAAAAAAAAAAAGATACTCTCTCCACTTTCCAAGGACGTTCTGCAAAGGTTGTGCTGCAGATAAAGAAATCCAGGTTTGTATGGAGATGGCACTGAGAGCGTTACGCACTGCGCATCTGGCTCACCAGGTGATTGTTGAACGATGTACCATGGTGCCTGCGTGTTTACTGGGGATCTCCACTTGATGCCAGTCCTGGGTCTGAGTGTATACTTTACACTTTGCAAGGCCGTCAGTGCAGGCTGTGATTAAAACACTTATAGTTGTTGGTACAGTGCGCAGCCAAGCAGTGTAAATGGGTTCAGAAAACAAAAGGAGAAAGGAGAAAAACAGAGAGAGAGAGAGAGAGAGAGAGAGAGAGAGAGAGAGAGAGAGTGAAGGAAAGAGAGAAGGGGGCGTATGTGTAAGGGTGAGCAAAAAACCAACTGGGTTTCCTCTCAGAGCTGGAATTAGATCTAGACCTTTGGTATTTATTTCGTTGATTCGTTAATTGCTGCGGTGCATGCTTTGCATTGTGCTGAAGTGGTTTGTTCTGTTCCTAAATGTTGCTAATCACACAGTTGTGTAATAATTAGTCATTAGCAAGCGATAATTACGTTTGGACGCTTGCTTGCTTGTTATGGGACGTAGGTGGGAGACTGAAATGATGAATGCTGCGAGCTCAAAGTGAATGCTCGAAAGATCCGTGTACTTTAGTGGAATGAGACTGCGTGTATGTGAGAATTCGTGAATGGGCACGAGAGAGCAAAAAAATAGAGTCAGTAAAAAGTGTGGCTGTCCTGCTTGTTATTTGAGACAGGGAGCTGGTTGAGTTTTTGAGTTGGTTTAACGTCCAACGTCAGCACTATATAGTCAATATTGTGGACGGACCCCAAGACTGACGTCTAAAAACTGTATGTGCCGCCACACACGAGGCAGCGCGGTGATACCATGACACATGTCGCCAAGGCTCGAACCATGGACCTCCTGCGTCGAAAAACGATGCTCTACTTCAGGGCTACCCCCCCCCCCCCCCCCCAGATGTGGAGCTTGTTGCAAGGAGAGGTAGTCACATAGAGAAATGTAGAACAGTAGAGAATGAGAAGAGGGTGGAGGTGCCAAAAAAGAAGAGGAGACATTACATTTTTATGAAACAGGTAGATCATGAGAGACATGTTCCACCCGCATGAACACTTTCTGAAAAGTTGCCGATATTTATGGCACCACGTTACCTTTTTTCTGTATCTTTACTGTTGCCATTTTGTCAGTTTATCTGTGTTTGCCTCATAATGTTTTTTCTCTATCTCTGAATACTCTCCCACCTGTTTTGTTCAATCCGCTTTGCTAAGTAAAATGTACGGCGTCTTCATTTATTTACGCTCTTGACCTCACCAGTGTTCAGATTACCTCGAGCCGGTCTTGCTTTTCTGGCTAACCAGCTATAGATCTAGATCTAGCCCCAGCTTGAAGTTCTTCAGAATGGTCCGAGGGTTTGGATCCTAGCCAGAAGTCCTGGTACTATTGGAACGGTTATCTTTACTTGTTCGTCCCACACTTTGTCTCTCTGTTTCTGTCTGTGTTTGTCTCTTTCACTCTTTATCCCATCTCTGTTGTATCTGTGTCTGTACCTGTGTGTGTGTGTTTTTTTCTCTCTCTCTCTCTCTCTCTCTTTCTCTTTCACCTTGTCTTTCTGGTTCTGTCCTTGTCATTGTCATATTCTGTCTCTTTGGTTCTGCCTCTCTCTCTCTCTCTCTCTCTCTCTCTCTCTCTCTCTCTCTCTCTCTCCTCTCTCTCTCTCTATCTTCCCATATCTATGTCTCCTTGTCTCTCTTGCTATTTTCTCCCTCACTCACTAATTTTTAAACATACACTTCGGCACCAGTTCCACTCGAGTACAGAGACCTCTTGGTTTGAATTTCTTCTCCGAAACTAAACGTCAACACATCCATCTATGTATAATCACATACAGTTTCTGTAGTTGACGTTCTACTTTTCTATCTTTTTATCCATCCAACGGTCTTTTTGTCTAAACTGTTCTTTTCTTTCCTAAAAAAATTATGTCTGTCTGTCTACAGCTTCTCATATATATATATGTATTTTCTTCTTTACTATAAATGTTCAATGTACTCTTCACTATATCTCTTTGTTTACCTGTTTATATTTCTATCCATAAAAATACTTTCCAAAAATATATTCAAATGTCCACTGTTTATTCTTTTCAACAAATCTCCTTCAACAGTCTTTTATCACACGGTTCCATACGTTTTTTCCTAATTTCTCTCACTAAAGTCTCTTCCGTTATCTTTGTATCTATCAGTTTTCTTACTTCTCTCTCTTTATATCTGTGAGCGTCTGTTATTTAATTATTTGATCTGACTGGTCCATAAATTTTACTGCCATAATTAATTCGATAAATCTTAATCAACATCTTTTCTTTTTAATGATATAACGGCATCGCAGGCAAGTTTGATTCCTTTTTTTAGGTCTTTCTCTTTCATCAACCTTTCGATATACTTATTCCTATCCATCCCCCTTTTTCTCGATATCACACACATACACACACGTAAATATACATATCCCTTTCTCTCTCTTTCTCTCTCTCTCTCTCTCTCTCTCTCTCTCTCTCTGTCTCTCTCGCCCTTATCAAATCGCGCCTGCTCATCTTCAGCTGAGAAGTAAGTAAGCTGTGATGTCCAGATAATTGAGTGTTGAGAAGCGCCAGGTCTGCCACTCCAGACCCGCCCCAGGCCTGCTCTAGTCGGCCATGCCCAGGTTCGGCCCAGACCACTCACCTGTAGAGTATTCAACTCTAAGGAGCGCCTGCGTCAACAGCTTTAAACCATAAATAACCCTGAAGGCCAACATGCCACGGTGGTCATTATGGTGGGCTCGTTCAGATAATGAAAATTACATGTATTTCGGATGATAGTATTCGCCGCAACGCTATTGAAAAAAATATATTATTAACACTGTGATAAGAGCATTAGACTAAGATCGTCTAAGGCAATTTTAGGTCAGTCTATATAAATTATTGTGAAAATCCTTGATCGGATTTGCTAACCATCAAAATTAGTTTTGAGAGTGGTTTTCCCTGTTGCTACTGCAATCATAAAACAAAGAGTGTAATGAATCAGTTCTGAATAATGTGAATTATTTAAAACTAAAGTATCACAGACTGGCTGTTAGAAACTCATATCAGCAACAACACATGCTACCATCATTAAGGACACACTCTTGGTCATAGTAACTGATACGCTAAACCACGATCGGACCTAGTGGCTTTATTAGAGATTTTAACTAATTCACCGGCTCTGTTTAATGTATATTTTAATAGCATTAGTATTTACATCAGCGCTGGTAGGGAAAACAAAAGCAGCAACAGCAATAGCAACAACAACAACGACAAAAACAACAAGAGCAACAACCGCAACAACATAAACAGCAACAACATCAACAACAACAACAACAACAACATTTAGGGAAATTGAGTGGCATCTTTTAAACATACCTTCAAGCATGTCACGCCCCTGTAGTAAGCCCTGGCAGGGCCCTCTAAATTTGATTTAAATAAAGGAGTATCTAATGTTGAAAACTGAGATTGCACGTTATAAACTACCATAGCTTGAACAATCTCTATTGCCATACCACTACCTAGCATGTCTTGTGTCAAGGATTGTATAGAAGTATAACTCACAATTTATCTGTATTGTGCAACTGACCGTTATTACTTACAGAGTTTAAGGTGAAGGGTGGGGGTAAGGAACATATAAATCATAGTATTCGTAGTAAAAAATTACATAGCACTCTTTGCTAAAAAAAAAAAGTTACGACAAAAACTGGAGTCCAGGGCATGGGATAAGTCAAGGTCATTTAAAATCTCAAAATAATGTAAAACGAACACTCACAAATAAATGCAAACCTCAGCAGAAAATCTATTTGATTTCCACATCCTTTGAAGTAGTCCTCGGATAATTATCACATGGACGCTAGAACGTAAATTACGATGGTTGTTCTGTTATTATTGCTCATTGGGGGTGATGTTTTTTCTGCTCGATTTAATACTAATGTTTTTCTCTCATAATTGTGAGACTATCCAAGTCAAAGGAAAGCATAGTTTTGGTTTTTTTCCTGTACCACTCCGATAGCCTCAGTTTATTTACATTGCTTTAATTTTTATATTAGTATCTACATTCAGAGAGGTTGTTTTTTTTTACAACTGAAGTCCTTAATCGGAAAGGTGGTGTTATGCTAACAAGTAAGCATGATGTTGCATAACTGTATAAATTGCTAACAAGTAAGCATGATATTGCATAACCGTATAAACTTAATCAAAAGTAATAATTTTTGTGCTGGTAGGAGCGTTGTTGCCTCACAGGTATAAGCCTATAAGGATGTACGGTTTTATGTTTAAGGTTGTTTTTTTTTCCATATGTCTTTATCTGTTTGTTTGTCCCTGAATTTGGGAAAAGAGCATTTATTTTCTTTTCACATATCTCTGAAGTCTCTCTCTCTCTCTCTCTCTCTCTCTCTCTCTCTCTCTCTCTCTCTCTCTCTGTGTCTTTCTCCTGTCTCTGTCTCTGTTTCTCTTTTTTTCTTGTTTTATATACTTCCACCCACATTTAGCATGTGAAAAGATCACCAGTTTTCCTACCATCGTTTCAATGTGCTGTAGGATTAGTGATGTTTATTTAAACAAAGGTTTAGCAACCAAAATATCGTTTTATATCAGGATAAATGTTTTCATTTGACTTTTCATCTTCTAACATGTTTTTTTTTCGAAGGATAAAAAAAACACCAACTAAGCAAATATAGACATTAATCAATCCAAAAATAATTCAACAAATGATAAATATTACATACACAACAGACGAGAAAATCGATTTGACAAACAAATAACGATACGTATTATCCTGCTACCCAAAAGACTCTGAAAGTATCACCAAGCTTTCAAAATATACGGTTTTCATCACGTGAATTTTACTGTTCTTCTTGGATCTATAGGCACCCTGGCGTCTTTATTAACTTTGTCTAGAGTCCTTAGCAGCAAAATAAACAAAGATTTTATATTCAGCCTTCCATCATTAATTAATATAGTCAGTATTTCTCACTTAATGAATGTTGATATTTTCCCCCATAAGTTTTAACACCGGCAGAATAAAATTATGTCCTCCATGATACTAGTGGGCACTGATGACAGAGGCAAAATAGGCAGGACAATTATCATTATGATTAGGCTAACGGTAACGACCACAGCATGTCTGAGCCAGCCTCTGAGTTCATCAGTTTTCTGTCTTGCCATGGTCCCAACTGGCTTGGTCAGTGTCGGTATCATGTGCCCGGTTAAGACGGAATCGAGGATAGCTTTGGACATTATCCATGGTATCCCTGATTGCTTTGTCTGATAGCACACAAATGTTCGGGGTCCGTCTACGCGACGAGATAGCCCAACTGCTGACATAGACGTTTACGAGATAGCCCAAGTGCTGACATAGACGTTAAAACAAAAGAGTTGCCTTGGTTGTAGTCCTCTTCTTTTGGTCAAGAGTGATTGCCTTATAACGTACCACGCACACAATGATCTTTGGCTGTCCTGGTATAGACCCTCGTAAGAGGAGAGGGATAACCTGCTTTAGATTTATGTCCCGCAAGTTTCCGAAAAATTCTGGATGGACACCTTGGCCCTTGCTGAGACTTGAACCTTCGAACTCGTGCTAGTCGTTCCAAAACACTACTGATTGAGTCATCCATTCCCTTGGCCTTAAGACATTCTCGCAGAGAAAGTTAAATTTTCTACAAGTTAAAACTCTCCGAAGGAAGAATTTACTTGGTCGGCTATATTGAAAACAATAAAGGTTCACCATAAAAGATTTTTTTACATTTCGAAGCATACGTATAAAACAATATTTCTCTTGGTCTAGTATTGATTATGTACATGGTAAGGATACTGGAGTCTCTGCCACTCCATGGCTAGTAACTCAATTACTGGTGGTTAAAGTAAGGTGTTTAAGCTTGGTCAATGGTCTCCACTATCGCATTAATGAATTACTGTCTGTACTGAGAGAGGTGAGCATTACAAAAAAGCGATTCTCATAAAGGTCTAGAGAGTGCATTATCGGCATAGTAAAAGACCTTAAGGTGATAAGGTGTTTGAGTGTGTGTATGTGTGTGTGTGAGAGAGAGGTAGACGGTTGAGTTTTAAAGTCCAACATCATCACTATAATATTATAGTCTACTGTGGACTGGCTCCAAGACACAATTTTATGAGAGAAAGAGAGAGAGAGAGGGAGAGAGAGAGAGAGAGAGAGAGAAAGAGAGAGAGAGAGGGAGAGAGAGAGATATATGGAAAGAGAGAATGTATATAGAGAAGCAATTTTGAAAAAGACAGATGCGCTGTAAGGAGTCTGACATTAGGAGACTTGCTACCGGGATACAGAGCGGGGTTTTTAGCTGGATGTCTGTCTCAGTCAGTCCCACTAATAATTATCAAATCATAGACCCAGCCATTAGAGAATAAACCAGCTTTATTAGAATAATTCTTTGCCATTTATTTTACGCCGCCGTAGTGCCCAAAGAAAAAACATTACTTTGGTCAAGGATCTGAGATTCGAAACCAGGACTTCCAACCCTCTGCCCATAGAACTATCCCATTGAGCTATTGGCGCTCTTTGGCTGAAAGGACCGAGCCTCTGGTTGTTTTGTTTATACTTGTCTTTCTTAGAAAGCCTACGTCGACTAGGAGTGTGGTTTTGAACCTGATCCACATTTTATTAGGGTGGTTTGAAGAAAAAATATGCGACCTAAAAAAGTTAAGATAATGACCATTGGTTCTTGGGATAGAATTATACGCTTCAAACTCCCTACGTCTTTCTACATGCTTTCTGACTGTAAAAAACGCCATTAACATTATGAAGATGAAGAGCGACATTCCGTGAAGGCAATATCCTCGGGAACTTGGTTCGTGTATTTACGTCAGAGGCAGGCTAGGAATGCCGGACTTGTCACTTCCAATGCGTTTTGCTTATCTTTACACAACGGATGGTTGCCAATGTTTTCCAACTGAGCAGTGGTCTGCTAGCAACGAAAGTACTGTCTACAAATATTTTATAAGGTTCTGCAAAGAACCTAATGTTGTTAGCAAGGTTGAATGGCGCTAGATAGCTGAGTCCGTTTGACTTCTCGACTGGCAAAAAGGAGGTCCGCGGTTCAAATCTTAACTGTAAAGAATTTGTATAATATATTGTAACGTCCCTCGTTACTAGTTGTATGCACCAAAGGCGGTTGCAGCCCTGGATTTGCTAGGGTAGGTCGGCAGTTTGAATCTCAACTGGTGACCAGCGTCCGGAGGTGAGTGGGAGGAGGGTGGCGAAGTGGTTCAAGTGGTAGAGAGTTGGTCTCCAAACTGGGAGGTCCGCGATTCGAATCCCATGATCGGCAGATTCATTTGTTCGATTTCATCCCCTATAACTGGTTGGGTCGGTGTGAGTATAATGTGACCAGATAAGACGAGCACTGGGAGTCATGGTATCCCCGTCCTCCCTCTAGTGTTGCAACATATAAAAATGTCAGGCGTCAGTGTTAGGGGTCGTTCAAAATATACCCTTTATAGTGATGGTGTTGGAAGTATAACCAACTCAACTCAACTCTCTGCACCCGCGTCTGAATAGGATTTTTCCGAAAATTTCGACGGTGAGGATACAAGATAATATGAATGATTTCCCACCACAATTTTGATGCACATCTCAGTGCCTATTGTTAACTTTTTATCAAATCTAATAAATTTGCACTTACCTGGAAATATGCTTTTTGTATAATCTGTAGAATTTGTTGCGAGTGACTTAGTTTGGCCTTTTCCATATAACTTTAGAAAATGCATATTGCCATAGTAAGAGTAAGTAAAAATAGACAGACAGAGACATCGATAAAAAGAAAGAGGCAAGAAAAGAAGCTAGAGACAGGATTATATAGAGATAGTGAGAAAGAAAGAGAGGTAAAAAGAGAGACAGCCACAGACTGTCCCACAGAGAGACATAGATAGAGGCATGGGCAGAACAGGAGAGCGGGTTTAGGAGGTGAGAAATAGAGAAAATGGGGAGATTGGTAGAGGACAGAGTGAAAGACAATGAGAGAGTGTGAGAGAGAGAGAGAGAGAGAGAGAGAGAGAGAGAGAGAGGGGGGGGGGGGGGGGGGGGGAGACAGAGAGAGAGAGAGAAAGGAAGAGAAAGAGAGAGAAAGAGAGAGAGAGAGAGAGAGACAGAGAGAGAGAGAGACAGAGACACAGACACAGACAGAGAAACAGACAGACAGACAGACAGACAGACAGACAGACAGACAGACAGACAGACAGACAGACAGACAGACAGACAGAGGCAGGGACAGAGACACAGAGAGAGACAGAGAGAGATAGCAACGAAAGTATAAAGCATAGAGTAATAATAGAATGATAATACTTTTGTAAGTAGTTCCTGTCTAGTAATCTTGCTGCTTAAAGTCGACGCTACGAAAGTGATTTAGAATTTCCTTTGCAAGAATTGCGGATACGTAATTTTAAAGCCAATTACCTCATATTACTATAAATTTACGCTTATTCTTCAAGTTAATGCATAATTTGTGAACCCCACGCAAGGGACTTATTTTCTAAACATTAAAATAACATTTTCATTACACAATTCCGTGTCTTAACAGAATAAAGAAGAGCTTTTATATCAGTAAAATCTTAACAATCTGGTAGCCGTTAACTATGCCAATCCCAAATTCAATAGTTTTCATTCTTATTTTTTGTAACAAGTAGCTCTTTGACTTTTCGTTATGGTGAAGATGTTATTTGCTTTCTCCCATACAAAAAGCTCTTTCTGAAATCTGGTTATCATAGCAAATGAAGCTTGTTTGCAAAACAAGATAGTATGGACATTAAATTACACATACTGATATTACTTGACATATAGATTTTATAAACAAAAAACAAGACTCGGGCCGTGCTAGTAGGACACTGCCTTGAACTGGGTATCGGGAGATCCGCTGATTACATCTCTAGATAGGGTTTTATTTTCAGGAAATTGAGTGACTAAAACTATTCAGAAAACTAATTATTCCGGGCAAACAAGCCGAGTAGTAGGCAGATTGCCTGCCGTAAGGTTCATGAACATAATGTAGCTCATATTTCTAGAGTTCTATTTTAGAAACAGTACATGTTTGGTTTTGTTTTGTTTTGTTTTTGTTTTGTTTTTGTTTTTGTTTTTTTTGTTGCTGTTATTTTTCCTTCACTTGCGACCTGAAGCAGTATCATAATATAATTACCTGTAGATACCTGTAAGGCATTTTGTTTGATATTTGTTGTGAAATGCCTTTGGCCACTAGCGGTTGCAGTGTTTTCCTTTATGCGGTTTTGTTAGCACTTGCTCAAAATGTGTTGTTTTCATCTCGCTTTTTTGTTGTGTTTGTGTATTAGTTTTTCTTGTATGTTTTTTTTTTATTAATATTGTCAAAATTTAGCAACGTTTTTATAATAATAAATTGTGTCCGGTATAACCAAATAGTTTACATTACCCACCTCATTTTTGTTTCACCCAGCTGGATGAAAGATAAGAAACATTTGTTCCGAAATGTAAGTCAGCTTAACATTTTTAATATTGTTAATAATCAAGTGATATTCTAATATGAATTCCGTTATCTTCGGTATTTCCTAAAAGATGGCATTATGAAGCTACTTCGTTTCGTACATTTGTTTGAAAGTAAGGGGCTTTGTTCCTATGTAGAAATCAGGTAGCTGAACGTTCATTAAGTGTTCACGCCCAGGCTACCTGTCCACAGCTAATGTCCTGTGTAATGGACGTGCAGCAATGCGCAACCACTCGCGCATACGGCCAATCTTCTTCCGGGCAGTTACGGGGAGTGCTGCAACGGAAAATGGTGCGCACCTCTCTAGCACTTACAGCGTTAATTAGGCGCTCCACCTCAAAGATCTTCTAAAAACAGGATTAGATACCACGGCCCACAATGGCCCTTGCTCGAGAGAACAATCGAAATACATGTAGTGAGCATATCTCTCTCACCCAACTACCATGGTATCCAGCGCTAAAATAAGATGGTCTCTGGTCAGCTCTCGTTAGCTCATCAAGCTCCGTCTTAACTGGTGGGGATCCTGCGCTTGGTTGGATTCTGCTCATCTAGAGAAAGACCTGGGTGCAGGTATTTGATCTGTGGTGTTGATAGACGTATAAGTGTGTGTTGGGTATGTCTGACCCGCCCGTCGTGTCATGTTTCTGGCTGATGTGTGTACTGTTATGCCTGTAGAGAGAAGGTAACGTAAATCGGTGGTGATTTCCACACGCTCCAACTGCACTGCTGAGTGTTAAAGTAAACATGAAAGCCCTTCAAGTACAAGACAAATCTGCTGTTCTCCGTCAGAGTGCACTGTTGGCAGCAATGCAAGTGTCTGCCTGTCTGTAGGTTCTTTTTCAATATATGTTATTTTTTGTTTAAATGTATTTTTAAGCGGTATGGTTCTGTTAGTTGTATTTTTTAGTTTAAATTTGGCTAATTACATAAAATGCTTAGCAAACATTTATTCTCTTCAATTATTTTCCTACCACACAATGCTTTAAAGCGTTTTCTTTTTTTTACCAAAAAAAAGAAGTAAAAAATAAGATCGAACATTTGTCACACAATAAAAAAGCAAGAGCAATCATACATCAATAGCAACAACAATAATGCCAACAGCATCAGCAATGATAGAAGCTGTAGGAATATAAAATTATATTGATTATGACTGTTTTATCATAACAATCTTGTTAACAAGAGCTGTGCATTAAGAGCAATATGTTTCTGAATATAATTTTAGTTTGCGACAGTGTTGAGAGCTTGGATATGATGCCAAAAGAAATATTTATTTGTGGTGTGTACGTTGCGCTAGCTTCAAGTTGATGTCTATTGACATAAAGAATGATAAAAACTTCAGAGTGTTCTGAGTAAAAAAAAATGCAAACCGTGCCATTATCCAAATAACAAGATTCGTTCCCCGTACTAAAGCATGCTTTTATATACGAGTGGAGATGGGTTGTTTGTGATTTCATTTCGAAGTGTTTCTTCTCTCAGATCCAAGGCTAAAAATAGATCTAAAGAATTGTTAAGTGGAGTCAACAATGTACATGCTGGCCTCGACGAAACATTAAAAAATGAGAGAGAGATAATTATGATTGGTGAAAAACGTTAACCTAAAAGAATAAAGATCATAAGATTATGATATTATCAGTATATTTGATACACGATTTACAAGAAAAAGTATCACATGTTGATATTAATAGCGGCCAAACAAGGAGGTAAATACCATGGCGGAAGGGAAATTAGTGGAAAAGATAACACGGAGGCAAGATAACAGGTAAGTTAGGGAAGTAACAAAGCAATCAGTAGACTACAACAAGAGATATGTTTCAGAATCAGGTATAATGAGAAAGAGAGAGATTGAGAGAGAGAGAGAGAGAGAGAGAGAGAGAGAGAGAGAGGTAGAAAGGTAGGGTAGAGATGAAGGCGAGAGGCATAAATACCAATGGAGGTCGAAAAAAGAGAAAGTTAGTTTTAATGTACCATATTAAACAAACATTAACTGCATCTCGGTGCCCTGAAGAAAAGAACCTTCTATTCATGGTGATTTGATACGGCAGCCGCTAACGCTGTTAAAAGGAACTTTCAAATGTGATGCATCAAAATTCAATATCTAGTTTCTTTTCGATAATATTGGATTAAAAAATATCCACGATAAATTGCCATACTTCAAAAAAATATCTAACATTTATTAGCTCTGTAAATCATACCTGTACTTATAAATAATTCTTAAACTCTTTCCTCTGTTTCTTTCTCCTTTACCCCGTTAATCTACCTCCTTCTTTCTGTCCTTCTCTCCCTTCCTGCGAACTGTTTTCTCTCTTTATGTTTTCTTCATACACCTGCTGACTCGTTCTGTGTGTTTTTCTCCTCCTTTCTACCTATCTCACTCATGTCTCTGTCTCCTGTTTGTCTGTAATGTCTGTGCTTATTTTGCCTAGGTCTGTATACATCTCTATATACCTCTCTACCTTTCTTTCTATTTCTCTCTCTCTCTCTCTCTCTCTCTCTCTCTCTCTCTCTCTTGCCTTGGTCATCATCAGTCGGTAGTGATAATTATACCAACTCTTCAGCCGATGTGTTTAGTCTGTTACTTACTAGTCATTCGAGCTAATGCTATCGATGGATGGCGTAAACAAATGATGTAGATTGTGTTTGTGTAATTTGAAACGCGTCTTAAAATAAGCGGGTTTTTTCTTTCTTCATAATTATTCACTTCATACAGACTCTGACTCGTTCACTGTGTCTCTCTACCCCTCTCTGCTTATCTTACTATGTCACTCTTGGTTTCTTCCTGCCTAAATATCTGTCCATCTGCCTGTCTATTCTCTAACTTGCATGTAACTTCGCTCCGTATGTCTGCCTGATTGTCTGTCTGTCAGTCTCTGTCTTTTTGCGTGTTTGTCTGTCTGTCTGTCTGTGTATGTGTGTGTGTCTGTCTGTCTGTCTGTCTGTCTGTCTGTCTGTCTGTCTCTCTCTCTCTGTCTGTCTCTCTCTCTCTGTCTTTCTTTCTCTCTCTCTCTCTCTCTCTCTCTCTCTCTTTCTCTCTCTCTCTATCTCTTTCTCTCTCTCGCTCGCTCTTTTTTTTCTCTTTTGCCCAAGCCACCCACTTCAGCTTTTAATATATTAAAAACTAATCGTTCCAGCTAATTCTGTCGATAAAAGTCTTAAACAAGTGGCTTTGAATTGTGATTGTGAAGTTTGAAACGCGTCTTGTATTCCTCCTCCAAAAGTAAGTTGTTTTTTTTTTGTGTGCGGGCCACCAGCTAGATCTAACGTATTTTACTCTGACTGGCTAAGCCTATAAATGCTTTTAAAATAATGAAGAAAAAGCTATATGAAAACCGTCTCAAATTTGTAATATAATCATCTTTTCATAATGTGTCGGTATTTTTGGATTACGGTCGAGATAATGGACATCGACAAGACAAAGTCTTGATGCTGCAGTCGTACTTCATTTTACGAGGACAATGAAATAGTAAAATTGTAGGCGTAATTCATTACATGGAAAGTTACAAAGTGTTGTTCTCGGCTGAACCTCTTCGGATTTTTACAATCGTTACAAAAGAATATTTTTCCCCAAATATGTTTTAGTTTTGTCAAGACTGCTTCTAGTATAAAGGTTTTACCATACATTGATGTGCTTAAATACGAAGACTTTGGTTTTATATAAAACAAAACAATTAGTACGTTTGTTGGTGTTTTTTTAGGTATTGAATGGCATTTTTATGGGGGAATAAAGAAAAACTTTACATTGGTTTAAATATGACGATTTCAAAATTTGCTTTACGCTGGGGTTTTTTATCGGGTTAAAAAAGTTATCTGAATGTTTTTGTTTTGTCTAATACGGCCCAAGAATTTTAACAAACTATTAAAATTATGTATGAGGTATAGATAGCGTGAAAAACCGTTTCGCAAGGATCAATAGCATTTTATGGGGTCAGATGGCTATGTAGTTGATATATCCTTCCATTTATCCCAGCGTTAGTTCGTGTAATCAGATTTCTACATTGTTTTATGGAGAAATGATAACAGCTGATCAGCTCCAAGGTTGAACATAAGGAAATATCAGGCTTTATGGGGTGTTTTTTCAATTATATTCTCAGTCAGGACAGTAATTTATTTTATTTGTTAGATCCTTAATCAGGCTGTCATCTTTCTGACTGATTACGTTAAACGTGAATGCAAGAGTCAGTGTATCCCCAGCCTATCTCTGTGTCACAGAATAATTATAACATCGTCAGGCGTTTGTCTTTGGACTGTTCGCTACCGTTAGATGTTAAGAGGCCCCATATTCCATCAAAAAACAAAAATTAGAAAAAGTACACCAACAGCCTCAACTGAAATTCCTAAAAGAAAATTCCTGTTGTCAGAAAATATTTAAAACTCAAAGCAATTTTATGCGTACTCACCTTGAGGGAACTGACCACTAGCTAGTCATCAATTCCCGGCATATTAAGTAACAGAAAAAATGAACAGTAGAACAAGGCCTTCTTTCGAAGGCATCCGAAGTTTTGATTCGCCGTCTGCTTTGGTCTGAAAATATTTACAATGGTACGTCTGGCAAAAAGTTGATTTAGATTCGCTGACAATGTTTTACTGGTTTAGCCATATCAATTCTTCCACTTGTGAGTTTTAATACAATCTTCAGTTAAACAACAATGTATTTTAAAATGTTATTAGTGATTGGGCTCTAGGAATTTTTTTTCTAGTTTTATTTTGCGTTCTTTCGAGCCATACATTTAACTCAGCGTTAAATCGAAGCAACGAGTCAACAAAAGTCTGCGTTTGAAACAAAATATAGTGGCAGTCTCGGGACGGATTTATTAACTTCATTATTAGTGGTTTTTAATACTGTATGATACATTTTCTTTGGTGAGGTATGAGTCAGTTCATCATGCAGAGCAGCACCATTTTGTCCAAATCACCACACTCTTACCCTAATTCCAGTATTGGCCAGACGACCTAATAACCTGATGGCCACTTCAAATACGTGCTCAGGCACAAAAAATGCGGCATGTCCGGCTCAAGAGTAATCGTGACCAGTGTCCGGAACTTGACACTCTATCTGGCCGCAGGAGTGCATGAGGGATCGATACAATCCGATTGATTTTGTTCTCTTTAACCTTATAGTTATGGTGTTCTGGTCAGTTATTTCTGTACATTTTTTTGGATGTTTTCAATACCATCAGTTAGATAATGAATAAAGCAGTAGTGGGACAAGGGGTCGATACCATCACATTAATTTTTGTCTTTTACATCTCTGATCCATTTTATTACTGTTTTGGCCAGTAAACTCGGTAGATCTATCCGATGTTATGATTATGTGGGTTAGATCTGAACCCTATGTATAAAATTATTCAGTAGCAGTAAGACATGAATAGTTGAAACGATCAAGTTTATCTTTACTCATCTGAACCGTTTTGTGTTTATTGTTGCTGCTTGTTCATTTGTTTGTTTTTTCTTCTTTTTATTTTTTGTGTGTTTGTTTGTTGTTGTTGTTGTTGTTGCTGATGTTGATGTTGTTGTTGTTGTTGTTGTTGTTATCATTATTATTATTATTATTATGATTACGTTTACTACTATTATTTTAGTAGAAGTAGTAGTAGTAGTAGTAGTAGTAGTAGTAGTAGTAGTTGTTGTTGTTGTTGTTGTTGTTGTTGTTGTTGTTGTTGTTGGTGGTGGTGGTGGTGGTGGTGGTGCTGTTAATACCGCTATCGATGTAGTACTTTGGATCGATATTCTCGTACCACATCACAGAAACGACTGCTAGGGCTAGCTTAGACACTAGACAGCAAATTCATATGTTCAACACATCGCTACAAGCCGATGAGAGCTTGAGACTTAGATCAACTATTGTTGAAAAGTGACGAAATCAAGTTTTCATTCATTAGTTTGACAGGTATAGAATTTAGATGATAGTTGTAGTCTGTATTGGAGCCTGTTTTCCTTTAAACGTGATGAAATCAAGTGTCCATTCTATGGTTTCCTAGAAATATAAGGCCTAATATCTAGATCTAGATCTATAAGATTAAGTATATGTAGACTATCAGATTATAATATTCAAGCTACGTTTGTGAAAGGCAGGCTTAAACCTAGACTACCCCGGTAGATCTAGGGCACTCCTTGAGTTTTTTGGTCCCTAGCCTGTGGGCGAACAAATGGGTGGTCGGTCGGAATTTGATAATTAAAATTGAATAAAACACCTGCCAGCTGTACTCCCTGTCTTTTTATTGTTTTTTTTTTCTTAAAATTGAGTAATATAGATCTAATATATATATATATATTTTTTTACTGTCTTTTTATTGTGTTGTCATGATTTGTTTTTTCAAAAAGACAGAAAAAAAAATCGATTTAATTGTATTCAATTGTTTGTTTGAATTAGTAGTGGTAGTGGTAGTAGTAGTAGTAGTAGTAGTAGTAGTAGTAGTAGTAGTAGTAGTAGTAGTAGTTGTTGTAGTAGTACTTGTAGTAGTAGTAGTAGTAGTGGTATAATTAGTAGTAGTAGTAGCAGTAGTATTATTGTTGTTGTTATTATTCAACCCCTTAGGACTATTAGTTTCGTTCTAATTAGTTTTTTTCTGAACCTTAACTTAGTACTTGTTAGTGATTTCACTATATTTTTTTTTAAAGATAATTTCAGTGCAGACTCGTTCAAACACTCTTTCACCCAATTCTAAATATTATGTTAGGCCTAAGTTTTAACCCTAGACCCCCACCAACACCCACCCACCCATTCACTACACACACACACACACCAAGGAAGAAAGAAAGAAAGAAAGAAACAGGAAAAGAAAATAATTGTATCGGTTTTTTAGTTCCTCTTTCGTAAGGGTTCAAAGAGCTCTCAACATGACTAACATTTTGGTAGTGTTCTTTGTCTGCAGTCTGTTACGATGAATTTATGTGTCTAAAAAAGCGAAAGACGTTGGATGAGGAAGAAAGAGAAAATTAATAGCCAGAGGGGATACCAGCTAATGAAGCTTATCCTCAAGCCCCTCACATCTCTCTAGGCCATAATTATCCTACCGGACTTTGAATAATTCTAGTTTTGTAAGGCGTTCGTTTGATGCGCTAAATTGAAAGATAACAGAGACTAGTACTCAATATAATTATAAACGTCTATAGAGAAAGAACGCGTTATGTAGATAATTTGGCGCCTGCTTGCCTGTAATTATTATGTCAGTGTCTAGAATTTTGGAACTAGAGATTATAATTTGTAATAGCATAATAGTTTTACTTTTTTTCTTTAAAAATGTATACGAAGATAAGGCACCAGGAGGAATGTCTTTGTACAACTAGAAATATTAATGATTTAACCAAAAAGAAAAGGTTTTTACCAACTAACAAATCGGCTTAACACAGGAAAATTGATGGCTCCGCATTAAATCTGCGAGGGGATCGGGAAGTGTGAATTGGCATGATCTCTATACGCTAACGCTTCGGAGGGCGGTACTTGATGAATGGGTGGGTTTATTGTTTCACCCCCATCTCTTTTTTACTCACTTTTTTGCTGAAAGTTTGCTTGTCCTAGCAAATATATAATATTTTTTTTTCTGTGACTTTCTTTCAGTATCTGTGGCTGCCTGGCTGTCGACTCTACTTCGACTTCCTCGTGTAAAGGTCCCAAAATGAACATCTGAAAAGTTGTACAGAGATAGAGCTGGCGTACAAAAATGTCTGTTTCACAGTCATTGACACCGACTTAACCAATATGGTATTAAACTAGTTTTGCTTTCTGCGTGTTTTAGAAAAACTTGAGTGCAAACAAAACCTCTATCTAATTTAAAGGAACCTGCTAGGATTGTCCAAGAATCCTTTGCGTTAATGGGGACATCAGCTAGGATTCAAACACCAAATCTACTGATCGTCAGCCCTGCTCAACGCTCTGCCTCTATTATTGTATCAAGACTAGTGTAGAAGTGGTTAGAAATATTAGACTACACATGTAACTATCTAAACTATGAATCGAACCAGTACTTTATAATGTCTGCTCAGCGCCCTTCCAACTTAGCTATTTGGCAAGGAAGGTTATCCTGATATGGCATTGAAGCATAGTCATTGAGGCTGACAAAATAAGCAGTTGCAGGAGCTTTCAAAACAATGCACCAACTATAGCACTTGAAGGCGTGTGGTCCTTGGAGGTGTTAGACCAGGACGAGCAAACAGTTCTGTATTATTTTGCCTACCTGTCTTTTTTTCATTGTCAATTTTGTGTTCAATCTATATGTGTTTCTAGTCCAAACCTTTGTGCAAAGAACTGATGCTTGAGGCGCAGGTAAAAAAATTCTACTGGCCACAAACTACTGCCGATGTTCATATACATTAGGAGACAGAAAAACAGCCTATATCTCTCAACATTACAAACATATTTATTGCTCTACCAACTGTAAAATGATTATTAGATCTTAGTCTTCGAACTCATCCTCTAAATTCGCTAATATGATGATCATGAACGTCAAGAAACCAAATAATCGATTAACAATATCCTCTTCCAGTGTAATTATCCAACCTCTTTCTAATAATGTTCTACTTATTTGAGTTAGATGTATTTACATACATTGAACATAGGAGCTTTTTCTTCTACACCTATCATTAATCAACCATTCGAACCCTCTCAGTACAAGGTCGAGGGAAACAAACAACAGGCCATGACAATTAATTGCGTCACAGGCCTGAATAATGTAGTTCTGCCAACAAATATCGTGTTTTGTCCAGTCCATAAATATCTGAGACGCTGCCACATTATTGATCTCCCCCCTGTAATGGTGGAATTTGTGATATTTATCTGTGACTGTGGGGGCAGCAGCGGGCGTCAGATGGGTCTTATTATGGAACTGAGTACATCGAGTGTCAAAAAAGTAGGCGTTGTCTCACTTCAAATAATTATCAACATGATATTTTCGATCTTGGGGTGACAAATGAATTCGATAGGTTTTCTGTAGCTGAGATGAACATGTAGCCTGCTTGTGGCATAATTGGACAATTAAAAGTAATACGTTCTTCAGAGTTAAGGTAATCAGTTATGGGTACATCAGTCACTATGTTTTAGTCTACACTCAATTTTTGTCACCGCTTTTTTCAGCTCTCTTTATAGTTTATCCTATATTAAACTATCTTTTTTATCTAAATCTTTCCGATTATAGAAGTCTAATAGGATAAATTGGTCCACCGGAAGATCATAATTATTAAGAATACGATTTGGTTTACTTACTTCTTCCCCAACCATCGGTTTAATAAGTTGTTTAATTAATTCATTTTTTCCTAAATATAAAAGTAACAAATAAAACAACACACAAACTACAGTTCCATTAACTGTAATTCAATAACAGTTACAGAAACGTTTTATACTTAAAGCTTCAAATAAAGCACAGTGTATGTGACCATTGACAAAATAATGTGTCTTTGCTGGCTGAGCCTTTCATAGACATAATCCTTTAAAAATTATGCTTTATTATTGACGGGAGTACATTCCTCTCTAACTCCGGAAGTAGGAGATAAATGTTTTCTAACTAGATCTGATCTGAAATATCAATGTCACATAAAATGGTGTGCCAACAATTTTAAGTTACAAGTTCAGTGCTGTTAGACTTTAGAGGCGAAGAATATATTATAAAGAGAGGAAAATACAGAGTTTATATAATATGCGACAAACAAAGGAAAAATGAGCCTGGGTGACATATTTTTATCTTTTTGTTTTGAATTGCGCAATCTAAATGCCTTATCTAGTGATTTATTAAGTGTGTCTCTTTAGTTACCTTATCAGAATTGTGAAAGGTGAGATATATTGATTTCGTTAATATCATAATTTTAAAAGGTGTTTTTAAATATATTTTCCACTATTCTCCTTTTTCTTGAGTAGAGAGTATTTTAGCTGGAGCTGTGCTTTTTGGATAGAGAGCCTACATAACAGGTAAAGCGAAAAAAATCAGTCGGTACAGCGTGCGGCTTTATTTGATGAGTCTAGGGTTCAAGTGCTGATTAGGCCGCCTTGTTCCCTAATTGTTGGATCAATGTCACCATAATGATTGGCTGCGAGAGAATTGATATCCCAGTTTGTCTATGAAGTGTACTTCGTAAAATTGCCTCACATTAATCTTGGGACAAGAAGTTGAAGAAAAACTTAGACTTAGAATTAAATACGCACACAAACTACAATTTTAAAAAATTTACTAGATAAACTTATTTAGGCCTTGATTTTTAAGACGCAAACTTTTTTCCATCGTTGTACATACATGTACATACAGAACAGTCTGATGACGAAAAGAAAAGCAAAACACCTATAACCATTAAGTAATTTACACCTTATTGAATAGAGTATTTCTGAATCTATTTTAGCTACAGAGTTATCTTTTTTTATTTCATCAATACAGCCGAGTCGAGAACGTGAGTGAGTTTGTCGAGAACGTGAGTGAGTTTGTTTTACGTCGAGAACATGAAATTATGGGTGAGGGGGTTGTATAAATGGTGGTTTGGTGGTATTTACCCCTAACTTTCTACAGCTAAGTAGTATCAATGGTAAAAGACAAAAGACTGTTACTGTCATTACCACTACCGATTGACAATTGGATAAAGAGAGCAAGAGAAATAGACAGAAATACAGTCAGTCAGACAGAGAGACATGCAGTCAGTCAGGCGGGAGAAGGTTTGAGGCAGAGACAAAGACAGAGACGGACAGAAATAGACAGAGACAGGCAGAACGATAGACAGGTGTAGAGACAGATCGGCAATCAGACAGAGACAAACATACAGTCAGGCAAATAGACAGCCAGTCAAAGAGAGAGACATGGAGATAAAATAACACAACACAGAGACAGGCAGTTAGGCAGACAGACAGGCAGATAAACTGATGGACAGACAGACGGACAGATCGACAGTTAGAGACAGGAGAGAGCGTGAGACCGCGAAAAACACATTCGCCTATTATTCTTCAAGAGTCGGTAAAATAAAACCCAGAGTAAAATGCTAGTACTCAGACTGCACTCTTAATAAAAGTGGCACTGATTCACGTCTAGACGGTAAGAATGTTGTTTTAATGGACATTGTGAACAGGTCACTCTTAATTAGAAAATTACTATAAAAATTTCACTGTTTTTCACCAAAATAAGATACAGTACCGAGATACTCATTCCTGGCTTTCTATCAATTCAATGCTTTCGTTACACTTTTTTTAAACTAAGTTGGTGTTATTATTCTTTTTTTCTGTTATTGCTGTTGTTGTTGATAAGATTTTGCGTCGAAAAATAAAGCCACTTTTTAAATGATAGAAAATTACTTTTATTTCGAAAAAGGCTAGCTTTTCAAAGCTGTATTGGCGATCGTATGTACATGTATTACAAATCGTGCAAAAATTATCGTTTTCATCAGTGACTTAACATCGGAAACAACAAACCCAAGCTATGAAAAAGACCCAGATGTTTTAGTTTTCGAATGTTCTCTACTCCATAGTTATATGACATTTCTGTTTAACTATAAATCAGTCATTCACTGAATAAACGAATTCCAAATATGTTTTAGAGCTTATATTCCATAAAGATAGTAAAAACTGATAGAAACGAAATTGAGAAAAGAATTTCTGAACCAATAAATCGACCTAAGTAAGATTTTTGCCCAAACAACTGTCTTATTCAAAGTCTTAAGACCACGACGCTGCTCCTGAATGGAAAGACAAATATTAAAAGATAAAGGAATGATAACTATGATTGGAAGGATACAAATTAATGGTACGATTAGACGAAAATGTTAATGATTTTTTAGTTCAAATTATCCACAATCTGTTTGTTATTAGATCGAGAAAAAAAAGATCAGACACACAAACTAGTTTGAAAGAGAAAGAAAGAACAGACACGAAAACTAGTCAGAACGAGAAAAAAAAGAACAACAACACAAACTAGTGGTGAAGAGAACCACTCAACAGCCATCAGATAAAATGAGTTGTCTAGTACTCAGTCATAGGGGAAGAATCAATGATAGGCTTTAGTACTTAGATGATCCCGAAAATTATTGTGGACTTCTGGTTAACCGGGTGGCTCTGATTTACTTGGTTCAATGAGTGTAGCTTGATCGACAGACAGGTCAGTAAGTACGTGAGTGTTTGTGTAAAATGCAAGATGTGGCGAACTTAGAATACCAAATAGTGGGTTTTAAAGATAACTTAATGCATTTTCGTAAGTGTGTTTTTTCCCTTCAAACAAAACCACTTGAAAGTACACTGATAATAA
>RQTK01000005.1:376700-401700 GCA_003991915.1 Elysia chlorotica | reverse complement strand
TGTAGTTTGAAAACTTTAATTTTTCCGACTTCATCACCGCTGAAGTCAGTGTATTGTGTGTGTGGAAGATCAAAGTTTATAATTATTTAACGTCAGCATATGATGTGAAATTAAATGTTTTAAATACTTACAATTCCTTAACACTGCTTTTTTAGTCATTGAAGGCCTATGGTTTGAAATTTTTAAATACCTAGTTGCATACGCGTTTCCTTTCATCCATTTTTTACTACAGTGCATCTTTCTTGCTCGCTCTATCACTCATTATCTATTACATTATATACCGTCCTTCTTCCATCGATCTATAGGTATCTATAATATTATTGCCTCTCTATAGATCTCTCCAACCTTTTCTTTTTCTTTACCAAAATCGGATTCGTTTCATCAGTGTGTATATTTCCCGAAGTACCTTTTGAAAATCTCGGAATTTAGGAATTAACCTTTATATATTCATAAAACAATATTAATTGGGGGGGGGGGGGAGGTTTTTTTTTTTTGTTACTGTCTCTATGAAAGCTGCACGTAGTTTGGGGCAAATCCGTACGTTAATGCGTACCTATATTATTGCCTTTATGTACGACATGTATTCCACACCTTTAATTCATGACCCAGCACGATGAAACTATTTTTTTCCATGTTCATATATATGATATGTAAGGAGCTTTATGTCAGGTCACCCCGCCCCACAGTAAATTAATGAATGCACCTCCCTGTCTGTGAGCATCATAACCTGGGCCTTGCCAGCTGACACGCAAGAGATCAAGATTTCCGTGCACCTTCTCTCTGGGTGGTTATCTAATGCAGGTACAGACAGAAGGCACACGTGAGCTAAATGTGCTGTAGATAAAGGAAAGATGTGTGGGGCAGGCAGAAAGGAGGTATTTGGAATGAGAGATGTGTAGAAGAGAGCAGGTGAAAATAAGAGGTTATGAGGTACAACTAGAAAACATACAATGAAATCTATGTATGTATGTATGTATGTATGTATGTATGTATGTATGTATGTATGTATGTATGTATGTATGTATGTATGTATGTATGTATGTATGTATGTATGTATGTATGTATGTATGTATGTATGTATGTATGTATGTATGTATGTATGTATGTATGTATGTATGTATCCATCTAGCTATCTAGCTATCTATCGTGCAATTTTTACTAGTTGTGTCGGTGTCAGTTAAATGTGACTGGCTGAGACAGGAGTCCTGCTATCCCCGCCGTGCCTCATGTGTGGCAGCACATAAAATGTCAGAAGTCAGTCTATGGGCCCGTACACAATTTTGGCCTATATAGCACTGATGTTACGGTAAACCAACACAACTACAACTGTTTATCTATCTATCTATCTATATATCTATCCATCTATCTATCTATCTATTTATCTATCTATCTATCTATCTATCGATCTACCTATCTATCTATCTATCTATCTACTCGTATCTATCTATCTATCTATCTATCTATCTATCTATCTATCTATCTTTCTACCAATCTATCTATCTTTTTAACCCCATGTCCATTTATCTTTTTTATCAATCTATCCAGCTATCTAACTTTCGACCTGCATCTTTATTGTTTCCCTTCTGTTATCCCTTGTGCTGGGTACATAGGTTATCTTTGATATAACAGGTAAACTTGATACATGTATTGTATATGCATACTACATATTGTGCTGATACATTTTACATTTTAATACTAACTCCATTTACTAAATATTCCAAAGAAAGTCGCCAAGACCACTGTATCAAAACACTTTCTTGTCGCACTCTAATATTGTGATCATAGATTTTATATTATCATAATGTTCTCTTTCAAGTCCACTTGATTAATCATTAATTGTTTAACTTCCGCATTTCAGTTAAAATGTATAGCAATAGTTACGGACTTTGCTGTTAAGAGTAGGAACCTAGAGAGCCATAATTTATTTGATAGAATTAAAAAGTGAAAATAATTAGGCACGCTGGTAGGCTATACGAGGGGGGGGGGGTGAATGACCATGAATCAATAATAATAAAATGTTTTTGTTTTCTTTTGTTCTTCTTTTAGTTTTTATGAAATGAAACCAGGATGATAAAAAAACATGAAATTTTATGCTCTAAATTGAGAGGGATAAAATTAATCGTAAGTCTTACTGATTCAGGTTTTCAAGTGTCGATAACTAATCAAAGAACATTTCTTATCTCCGACTATAAAGTATTCTACAAGGTATTTGATTTGACCTCGCCCAGGCTAGCTCACGCAGGTGGGATGCAGCCCTCATACTGTTCCTGTCTCATCCCAGGCGATCAATTGCTTGGATACTCCTCGGCGCGTGCTTGATATTGTGAGTACCAGCAGGCCAGCAGCTGCTGGTTAGAGTTGCCTCTCTAGTCCCAGGTAGCGTCCCTTACCCTATAGGGTGTAGACTGTAGAGGGCGGTGTCCTTGCCCCGTGGAATAGGGTGCAGACGGGATAGCGTCCCTTGTCATACAGGGTGTGAACTGGAAGGTGGTGTCTCCCTTTTCTCATACGGTTGCTAGCTACTGTGGCGTCCTTGTTATGCGGGATGTGGAGGGTGGTGTCCCTTGTCACATTGACACATTCAATTTAGAAAGTAAAAAAGCTTTCGGCGTCTTTCCCTCTTTCACACGCACAGGATTTGAAATGATTGAACATCGCGAATTCGCGGAAATTGAATTATGAAATAAAGATAAGATAGATAAGATAAGCCTTTATTATCCCATAGGGAAATTTTTCTTGGCCATACAATAATACATTCGTTGCAAAATCACAACATCATTTGCACATGTGTGATATTTTAGAAACAAAGAAAAAAAAAAAGAAAAAATAATAATAGTAATGATAATAATAATAATAATAATAATAAGAAGAAGAAGAAGAAGAAGAAGAAGAAGAAGAAGAAGAAGAGGAGAAAATAAGCATTTTACATCCACATGTTATAGTACGCTGCCAGACATACATTATTATTATTAAGAAACACATAACTTTTAACTCATATACAAGAGTACACATATCGCTACAAACATATAAATTATTTGTAGTTTTATGCTGACCATAATACTCTGAATGATATATCTGGAACTCACTAATACTCTATCAATGTAATCTTCATTAATAACACTTTAATCTGGGACATGAAGCTTTGCAGTTTAGCTTTCTATCGAATTTTCCTATTTTTGCTATACACGTTTCAGGTGACATTTTTCATATTGTCAAAACAATTAAATAATGCTCTATCACTTGGGTTTGTTGTGCTAGCAGAATGCAAGGAGAGCATGATTCTGTATTCGGTTTAGATTATAACGCATGCAGTATGAGGGCATCAGTATATTGGTCGCTAAGCTGCCCTGACTCACGAGTTAGAGATTCGTGGATTCCATCTCAGCTGGTACCACCGTCACGTGTGAGTTATTTGAAAAATCTCAAGGACGTAAAACTGGTCAAAGAGGGCGCAAGTCCTGCTGAATGGATATTTGGAGCAACACTTTGTGCCTACATCTTTGTAAATCAATACCACGTTGCTATATTAGAGTAGTCGACAACATTCGTAATGCCATTGCAGAGAATACTGTATCACACACAGAGCGTTACAGTGTTATCGAGGGACAGAAGCTATTCAGAGGCAGATATCGTCAAAAAGCACAAGCGTGGCCAAGGGTGACACCTGGAGTCAGTCAGGTGTGACTGATTAAATGAAGAGAGGGAGGAGTGGGCTTGTCTTGGCGACTCATTACGCCTGTTTGTTGAAGGGTGGTGTTGGATATCACAGGCTCTGCTGCCATGCAGTATCCCCCGAGGGTACCACCTAGCGAGGACACGTTAAACCAAGAGAGGGTTCTTTAAATTGTTTAACGGGGACCGAGCAGCTCATTTAGCGCACTTGACTATTGAATTGAAGGTGCGACGCTTGAATCCCAGTTGGTGCTCACGAATATAAAGTTCAAAAAGAAAAAGAAAGATACACATTTTAATATCTCAGTCGATTAGAGTATAGAACTTGCCAGCATTGTGTTCACGGTTTGAATCTCCACTCTTTTACACATCTCAAAGTGGGGTTCCAGGGAAAAGTTTGAAGATGTGATTAACCCCCCTTGAACAAGCTCTAGGCGTCATTTAGGTTTGATATGGACGAATCGTAACTTTAATATGAATTTTTTTAATAACTCAGTTAGTGGGGTGTTTTATGATAATCTTTTCAACATTGTGTCTAATGTCCTCACTAAAAATGTCTTAATTATTTTCATCACGATTTGCAGATCAATATATTTGTCTTTTTTTTTCTCAACCTAACATTTTTCTTCTCCGTGTGTTACAGTTTATTCTCACTGAGGAAAAGACTTCAAAACACAAAGTCTATGCATTGGAAGAGCAAGATTTAAATCGAGGCTTTACAGTTCCCACATTGATGAAAGAAACTGATTGTTGAATTGGGGACTCGAGGTGACAAGAACTTAAGGAGACAGCCGGGCCCATGCCCACGTTTATACGATACAGACATATGGATTTGATTAATCAAGTGCAATAAGTATGTGTTTTACATAACAAGGTCGTAAAAAACATAATAACAATAATAATAATAATAATAATAATAATAATAATAATAATAATAATAATAATAATAATAATAATAATAATAATAATAATAATAATTTCATCTGCGTTTTCCCTTCGCAAAACTCAAAGCGTTTTACAACATCTTAAGCAAAATGATTAAAATGTTTAATATACATGTAGGAGCATTTTACACATTGAAACCATTTAACTAGAAATCGCGTAGACATTGTCAAAGTTGTACACAAATAGTTGTTATAATTACAAACACATGAAATTAATATTTTAGGTACAGTGATATTTTAAACACAGTAATCTTATTAAACATTAATATTTGATTACTATCACAGAGGATAAGAAGATTTAAAGACTAAGTACTAATGGGTGTGTTAAATGTTAATACCAAGAAAAGAACGAACATTGTTCGAGTTAAAACCCATAGCCAACTAAGTTATGTTACAAAATCAAAGTGAACTCGTTTGAATTTCATTTACAAATGAATTTTTTTTTTAAATGTGTTTTCACCTGGAGGTTGTTTCAAAGGTTTGTGCTTTGCTAAGAATAGGTATTTAAGGTATTCTGGAAAGTCTACCCAGTCTCTTAATGGCTTTTTCATTAACAAAGTATTTTGAGAGGATTTAGACCCAAAAAAATCTCGTATATAGAACATGAAAAATTTGAAGGAAGTTCCATTTTTCACAAAATTAAAGCAGAAAAAAACCACCATACTTAAGTCTCCCAAGTCTTTATGTGAGCGTCGATCCACTCCTTTATGACTAATTTCTTGAATATATTGATACCTTTACCATTCATGACATCTTTTATAAATGACTCTCTTGAGCAGAAACTGTTCCGAGCACTTTTAAATAAAAACAACATTGATCAAAATGTACTTAGAAACTATCGACCAGTTTCGAACCTTTTTTATCAAAGATTTCAAAAAAGATAGTTTTAAATCAAACAGAATCCATTTTGTTGAGAGTGTTTCGAAAGAAAAATCTCAATTCGCTTACAAGAGTAAGTGCAGCACTGAAACAGCCCTCTTTTAAGTAAATTCTGATCTTCTTAGTTCCAACGGCCAATGAAAAGTCACAATTTTAGCTCTTCTATGTCTTTCGTCCGCTTTTGACACTCTCGAAAACACTATTCTTCTTTATACCTCCGCATAACATTCGGAATCGGTGGAACTGCCCTTAATTGGTTTAAATCGCGCATCTTAGACAAAAGACAAACTGTTAAAACTGGAAACAAACAGTTTAGCTTAATCAACCTTAAATTTGGCATTCCCAGGGATTTTTTCTCGGGTCGGTTCTTTTTTCTATACATCCACAACCATATCTGATAATCTAACTAAATATCAATTTAACTACCACGTGTACGCTAATGGAAAAACAAAAAGTTTACAGTTTTGCGCATACTGTCTTGTTGAAATTATATCAAATAAAAACCTCGATTTTTTTTTTTTTTGGAAGGGTAACTTATTAAACTTTATGAAATGTAGAGAAGAAAAGAAAGGGAGAGAGAGAGAGAAAGAGAGAGAGGGAGAGAGAGAGAGAGAGAGAGAGAGAGGGGGGGAGGGTATAGAGAGAGATAAACAGAGAAACAAAGAGATAGGCACACACAGAGACAAACAAAGACAAGGACATAGAGACAGAGAGAAAGAGAGATATACAGAGAAATGGAGACAGTGAAAATGTACTGAGCTATCAAAAAATTAAAAATTGACCCACGATAAAAGAGTAACTAACAAACAAACAGAGAAGCAGAACCATATAGAAACACATTGAAAAATAGATGAACGGCAATGTTATAAACTCCCCACTGACCTCAGGTTTCGTAGATTCTCTCTGTGTCCCCATCTCGCACAAATCTGTTTTCTGTCTGGCTTTTCCTCATTATCTCCCCTTATCTGTTCATCTGAGATTTATCACATTCTTTATTCATAGACAAGGCCCGTAACGCGGGCTTAAAATAGGAGGCGATGCTTTTATTGAAGGGACTTAGTTTATAGTGTATAAATCGAAAAAAACAGATAGCAGACAATCTCTAAAGAAGTGAAAGATGAAGTAAGCTGATATAAAGTCGGTAAGAAGCTTTCTCAATTAGTGGCAAGAAGGCAAAAAAATTTACTCTTTGCCGTCCCCGCCTTAAAAAAATGTCATACTTACATTGTACATGAAAAGCAAGTATCGGTTGGAAATCCAAGTTTTGATCAAAGGGGATTAGTTTCGATGACATTAATTTATAATTTGGGTTTCACGATGAATTGCCACTTGGGGTAACGGGAGAGCCATTATGAGAGAGAGAGAGTGTGTGTGTGTGTGTGTGTGTGTGAGAGAGAGAGAGAGAGAGAGAGAGAGAGAGAGAGAGATAGAGAGGCAGCGAGGCGAAGGGAGGAATGAGTATAAAAAAGAGAAAGTGGGAGAAGTAGAGGAAATAAAAGAGAACGCAAGAGAATGAAAGACGGACAGAAGTAGACAAAGAGAGAGAGAAAGACAGACATACTGAGCGACAGACACACTGGAAGGCATATAGACAGAATGATATAGACATAAATATCGCTGAAGAGAAGAAAACCGTGTCTGAAAAAGGAGGTGTGTATTACATCATAACCTATGCCAACACATGAAGTCCCAGTATAACTCCAGGTATCGACCGAAGGCACTTATCCCCTGCCTATCCTCTGGCCACTTATATCCAGTATTGACCCAGAGCGGAGCTCATCCCCAAACCATCAAGTGGTCTCCAGGGACTCACAGCTACTCCCAGGGACGGCTTGTCCAAGCATTGTCCAGTCAGCGCCATCTGCCACAGGTTTGATGTCTTGGGTGACAACACACACCCCCTCCCACACACAGACAAAACAACTTTAAGAGTCGTTTCTTTGGGCGATGCGCTATCATAATTGGGACCCACCGTCTTGTATTGTTCGAAGACTGTAATCTGTGATCCGAGAAACCAAATCTCTCTGTCTCTTTAACTGTCTGTCTGTCTGTCTGTCTGTCTCTCTCTCTCTCTCTCTCTCTCTCTCTCTCTCTCTTATCTATCTATCTATCTATTATCTATCACACACACACACACACTTTCTATTTACTCAGTATGAGCTATTTTGTACTGTGTACCACTTGATATGCTGGAATAATTATTGATTTAGAGATAAGTGGTGTGTATCAAAGCATTACTGACTTTCTGATCATTTCTAAATTGGTCTATAAAAACATAATTGTTGTGAAAAATAATTGAATGATTGTTTTTGTTTTTATACTTCCATTTTGTTATATATTATATCTAATGGTAAATGTATGTAAGGTTATTGAATTATCTCTATCCAGAAGGCAACAGTTGTATAAAATTAACTTACTGTCGTACATTTCTGTTTTAAAGTTTATTATCGATTGCCGTTTTTTGACTTTAATTGTTTTGTTTGTGAAGTGATGATAATATGTACAATACAAACAGTTTTGACGATGAGGATGATGGTGATGGTAGTAGTGGTTGTGATGGTGTTGGTGATGATGATGATGATGATAATTGATTAATGTTGATGGGGATGATGGTGTTTACTATAATTAATGATGATGATAATGATGATAATAATTGTGATGATGATGATGATGGTGATGATGATTGTGATGATGACGATGATGATGATGATGATGATGATGATTATGGTGATGATGATGATGATGATGATGAAGATGATGATGATGATGGTGATGATGATGACGATGATGATGATGATGATGATGGTGATTGGCGTAATCAAGCCCCTTCGGCATGTTTTTTTTTTTATTTCTAATCGCGCATATGCTCTGCCAGTCTTGGATAAAAGCTATAATTGGACGCCGCTGCAGATTTCTTTACCTATCGTATGTGTTTTGCCATGGGCTCCGTACTCGTAAGGCCTTTATTAACTTCCGACTCTCCCATGCCGCTAAATCGGAAGTAGCTCAGTTTGTGCGTTACAAAAAAACGTCAATATTTCGTTGTCCCGTTTCCTGGTTATTACAAATTAGCTCTTGGGTTTTAACGTCGACGCCTGACCCTCAGCAGGAGTGGTGTCCCAACTTAACACAAGGGGCTGGACTGAGAAACTCCACGGTAACTGTCGAAATGTTCGGTATCTGGTCTTTAACGCTTTGTGTTGACTACGCGACATCCGTTACGTGGTCTAGTCGTGGACACTTCGGGTGGGTTTTCTGCTAATGCCATGAGAAGACCATTCTGTCACTACGATTTTTTTGGTTTACCATAGAGTGGTTTCTCGAGTACACTAGCAGATCGGCTAAAATACTTTTGATTGATGCTATTGTTATTGTTGATAACAATTCCCTTTTTTTCCTTTCTCCTTTGATGCACATCTCTCGTTTAATCTCTTTTCATTATCAGCAGATCCATTTTATTACCTTTCTGGCTCCCTAATATCTTACTTTCACCATTCATCTCTCACCCTCTCTCTATCTCTCTCTCTATTTCCCTCTGTCTCCCGCTCTCTTTTTCCGTCGTTCTTTTTCTTTACCTCCACCCCACTCTCTCACTATCTCCCCTCTCTTCATCCATCTCTCCCTCTCTCTCTCTTCGCTTTCTATATCTCTCTTTCTCTCTGTTTATTTCTCTCTGTTGCTTTCACTCTCTCTCTCTCTTCATCTCTCTCTCGCTCTCTCTCTCTCTCTCTCTCTCTCTCTCTCTCCCTCTCTCTCTCTCTCTCTCTCGCTATTATACTTGGGATTTAGCAGTATCACCACAATTATCTTAACATCGAAAGCTCGAGCTACTAAGATTACACACCTCTGTCTGACATCCAAGAGTGATGAGACTTGACAGGACGACTCAAAGAGCAAACAGGGAATCGAAATTAGCTTCGATTCTTGAGCGCGTCTCAAAACTGCTCTTGGGCAAATCATAAGTAACGCAAAGTTGCTGTCATCCCGCAATTTCAGGGGATGTAACTGAGACTCCGAAATTAACATCTATATTTAGAAACATTCCTTTTTTTCCAAACTCAACGGGAAAACTAAGTCTAAGTATCTACTACCTTTCTTCTTCTCCTTCTTCTTTTTATTTTTATTCTTTGCCTCTTTGCCCCTAGGCTTTGGTATTGAAAGTCAAATAAATGTTTTCTTCTGGTTTTATAGATAAAATGTGGAAATTTAGAAGGAGTAAACGTCTCTAAGAAGAATTGATAAGACCCACACGTGTTGAGATTTTTTTAAATGATGACACTATCTTCTTACAGCCATTTAAAAAATGAGGATATTTTTTTTTTATTTTTTTTACGTAACGGTTACAAATCTATTCCATAACATTTTTTTCCGTATGTTAATAGTGAACTATTCTAAGTACGTTCATGTTCAGTCAGCAATTAAACTACGCTCGTATCTTGTGGATGAGTGCCAAAACAAAATATTGTACGTACTGTCACACAGAGGCATATGGAGAGAGACAGAAGTCTAGGTCCCTATCTGAGCTAAATCAGCTATCTTGTTGAAGAGTACCTTTCATTTACGCTGTACGTTGTTGTTGTGGTGTTGCTGTTTTTGTTGTTGTTGTTGTTGTTGTTGTTGTTGTTGTTGTTGTTGTTGTTATTGCTGTTGTTATTATTGTTGTTGTTGTTGTTGATGTTGTTGTTGTTGCTGTTTTAAATCTATTAAGAGGATAGCATATTTCATTCTCCTAAAAGCAGTCGATTTACGTAGACACTTCGAGATATTGTTGTGCTTTTTTTGTTAGTAAGAGAATAAATTAATAATTCACGATTTCGTGCAACAATAAGAATTCTCTTTGAAAGAAGGTTTCTGATTGGATGTATCCTAAATCTAGAGTCGTTGCTTTCTTCTTAAATATACTCCATTATAATACAATGTGTAAAATGTAGTGAGTAGATTCGAATTGAGCCATGTACAGGATTGATTATTGGTAGGATCGATTACGCCCCCTCGACAGGAAGTGACGTCTAGGAAGGGCGGTATTTCAGGAGCGACTGAGCACGAAGTAAACAAGCTCAGACAGTGTAAAGCGGTCGGTCGAGTTGGTCTCAGTGAGAGATTTCACGCGATTGTTTTTAATTCTATTTTGGTCTGCGTGTTGTGTTGAAGAATTTCTGTTGTTGTTTTCATGTTGTTGTTTTTTTTTACTCCACAAGAGCTGTATTGTGGTAAGAAAAAAAAATTTAAAAAATGGAGAGAATTGGTTTTGCTTATGTAGCCACCTCGCTAGAAAATCGTTTGCCGTCCAGGCAGTGAAGAAGGAAAAACGTGATTCGCCAAGATCTTGCTGCTGATTGAGAAGGATCCTCATGGTAAGACACGGCCATAATTAACTCAAGGAATGGATTTTCATGTCGGGTTATAGCGATCAGAATTCAGGAATGTAAGACTGGTGCTGTATAGATAAAAAAAAGATAAAAATAAGCAAATTGAAAGGCGTGACCAAAAATATGAGAAGTTATGTTAATTTTAATTAGAAGGAAGTGTTGTCTCTGAGAGAATCAAGATTGCTGTTGTAGCTACTGCTGCTGTTGCTGTTGTTGTTGTTGTTGTTGTTGTTGTTGTTGTTGTTGTTGTTGCATTCTATTAAGAGGATATGTCATTCTCCTTAAAGCAGTCGGTTTACGTAGACATCTCGATAAATTATTGTGCTTTTCTCGTTAGTAAGAGAAAAAATTAATAATTCATGATTTTGTGCAACACTGAGAAGTTTCTTTGAAAGTAGGTTTCTGATTGGATGTATCCTTAATCTGGAGACCATGTTTTCTACTAAAATTTTGTATAAATATCTATAATTATAATACAACAAATACTAACTAACGTGTTGGATTAGTGATTTATTTTTATCTTGTCTATCACAAGACGTTGTGTCTACTATGCTATTATCAAAGAAAAAAAAATTATTTGATCGACTATAGAAATCAATAGTATTGACGTACTTAATTTCTGTTTGTATTGTTCTTTTTTTCCAGCGGCTACCACTTAACTCCATTAATATTTCTTTATCAATATTAATCGACGTCAAAAGCTTTGTTGATTTAGATCAGAACTTAAAAGCAGGAGGCACGAGGTTCGAATTTTAGTAGGTGGTCCCTATCTCCTTTCAGGACTCTCCGAAAAACGTGCAGGGCGTAAAACTGACCAAAGGTGGCATTTCAAAAAAAAAATATGTAGTTTCCATTTTAATGCTGGATTTGTATGGCAGCACGTCAACTTGAGATCCGTCCGCAATAGAATCTAGCTGCTAACGTTAACTTTAAGAAACCAACCAACCTATTTGAAGCTTAGCCATAAGGATCTTCATTGGAATTTGATATTATGTTCTGAGAAAGTAGTTGAATGGTGAGTTTTGATGCAAATAAACAAAAGAGTGTAAAATATTAACTGTGAGCAAAGGTTATAAATACACTGTAAAATGTGATAAAATTATAATGCACACTTTTTGAGGACAACTATCTGGACGGCATTGAATAGACTTTGCAGGTGAAGAGCTCTCTCTCCGAGATTAACGTCTTCTTGGTTGCCAAGACGAATTCTATAAACCAACGCGTTTAAGGCTAATGTCTGACAATTTTACGTGACGTTACACAGAGATAGAGAGGGAATACATGTCTCTATCTGGTCACATTATACCGACCCAGAGTTGACCCTTAGGGGATGAAATCCGACAAATGAGTTTTACCAATCGTGGGTTCGAATCGTATAACTTCCTAATAGAAGTCCAATTCTCTTCCACATTTTACCAATTCGCCCTTTCCCTACCCACAGCAAACAAAGTTTACTTTTTCAGTTTAAGAGCTATTCATGTTTTTAAGCAACAATAACTGATACAAACATATTTCTCTTATTCATATCAATGTAACATGTCACTAAACCTATACAAATGTAATACGTCGACCAACTCGAGTGTACAATTACAGTGTCATTTTGCAATCTTTATATCTCGAAGATTTTTGGTTAGTTGTTTTTTTTTATATACCTCGATTTGGTTCAATTAGTAGCATTTTTGGGAGTTACAACACTAGATTATCTCTCTCTCTCTCTCTCTCAGATAGATAGATAGATAGATAGATAGATAGATAGATTAGATAGATAGATAGATGATAGATAGAAGTAGAAAGATAGTCTATCTATCTATCTATCTATCTATCTATCTATCTCTCTCTCCCTCTCTCTGTAAGTTTTTTTTTGTATATTGTGTTTTAAGCCGATTATTTCCATCACTTTTTTTTCCATTCCTAACCATTCTATTCCATAAACCACCTTAGTTTTGAAAGACTTCCTGCGATATTTGTAATATTTACAAAATGTATCTTGTTATGGTGGTTATCGAGGTTTCTTAATGTACCCTTTCCATGTACATGACATTACAACCCTGCTTTTCACTTGCTTTATATTGATTTAAATTTAGATCACTTATTTCTGTTTAGAGTCGTGATAATTATGCATCATTTTTTTTAATATTCAATTTTATATGTCAAAACTCTTATTCTCTTATTCCTATTTTTAAAATTTAAACTGTACAAGTATTTTTGGGCATGGCATTTTTTAATTTCCCCTCGAGGGAGTAATAAAGGACTATCTTATGTTATCGTATCTTATCTTACTTACCATCCTATGATTGCGATAAATAGATTATCTCGTGTCCTTTAGGTTGAAGAAAAAGCATCTCGCTCCTGCTGCGTCTATGAAGTATCTTGAATCAGGTGTTTTAGGGCAGTACCTTTGTTGATTTGCCTTCAAACAAAGACAAAGGTAAACGAATGATAAACACTGGGCTCTATAAATAAACACAGAGTAAATAGGTGAGAGCTATTTACAAGTAAATAGAAGTAGAGGATTCGGTTCAAATGCAAAATACCAAGGGTCAAAAAATGTGTTCACGATTCTAAATAGAACAAAATAATGTTGGAAAATACGATAAAGAGAAAATATGTTTAAACGTCTCCAGATGCTGGTACCTGAATGCCCTCTGAAGACTCAAGATGTGGTTAACTCGATATTAGTTTGAATTACAACAGAAAATATTGGTTATAGGCAGGATTTGGAAAAGATTTTCCACGACAGTACAGACAAAGATTTTTTATCCATTTCACTACGCACAACGATTTAGATTTGTATAAAAAGAAATACAAAATCGAGACATAAGAATAGAGTAATGTTATTTTTTTTCACTTTTAATGTTATATTTATTTCTCATAACATTTTCCTTATTTTTAGTTTCTACAATATTTATTTTTTTTAAACGCTACCTAAATATATTAGATGCAATGAAAAGAGGATTCGGTTCAAATGCAAAATACCAAAGGTCAAAAAATGTGTTCACGATTCTAAATAGAACAAAATAATGTTGGAAAATACGATAAAGAGAAAATATGTTTAAACGTCTCCAGATGCCGGTACCTGAATGCCCTCTGAAGACTCAAGATGTGGTTAACTCGATATTAGTTTGAATTACAACAGAAAATATTGGTTATAGGCAGGATTTAGAAAAGATTTTCAACGGCAATACAGACAAAAATTGTCCATTAGACTACCCACCAGGATGTAGATTTGTATAAAAAGAAGAAAAAAAGCGAGAGATAAAAAAAAGAATAATGTATTTATTTCGCATACCATCTTCCTTATTTTTAAACATAGTTCCTACAAAGTTTATTTTTTAAAATACTATCTAGATCTATTAGATGAAATGAATAGCGCCAATAATTCATATCGCATGTTTTTCCCATCGTTAGGAAACCTGACATATCTGGAAACTTCTGTACCAAATGTATGGCACTTGAATCTCACCTTTCGGAAAATCGAGGTCAATTTTGGCCCTGGTGAGATTGTGAGGATCCGTTCAGCAAGTGATTTCAAAATTTTAGTTTCAAGGATAGTCTCATTACCTCGGTGTTAAATATTTTCATAAAAATCGACTTCTTAAACTTTATTTAGTGATCTCTCGCCCTGAAGTTGTTATTCGCAGGAGAAAAATAAACAAAAAAAACATGGCACATGGACGCTAGGTATGAGCTAAAAGTTGAAAAGTGTTCCCAAATTATCATGTATGCTCTAGAAACAAAAGGTTTCCGAAACACTAGAAGGAATCAGTAGTTATGATTCCATTAATAAATGTTTGCATCCTGGCGAGCCAATCCTAGCGACCTTCACGACTCTAAGTGTGAGACTTGTGTTTTAAAAATCTTTTCTAAACAGCTGTACTGTTCTCTAGTGCTCTTTTTCTTTATTACGTTTGCTACAATTAGATAAATCTTGTTTGCAAATATTGTTTTTTAAAGTTTAGTTACGCGATTAAAATTGTTGTGTCCTTGTCTGGTCTAAACAAGTTGAATATAAAAGAGGTTTGAAGTCCAAATGAGCCTTACTGGCTGGCACGTGATAAACAGTTTACATTGATTCAGTTAGCCCAAAGTAATGACAAGCACAAAACGCCATCTCAGCCTTCTTGGTTAATCGTCTAAATTTTCATATGACTTAAAAAGTACCCGTACAAAACATTACAAATAACAATCAAACGCAAAAAACGAGAAAACAGAACAAAAATGTGTGGGTTTTTTGTTGGTTTGTTTTCACAGGATGAAAGTGTTGGTATTTCTCTTTGTGGTAACATTTTTTCAATGGTTCCTCACATAATGTTTAGTTTTATCACACAAATATTTATCAAGACTCTTTTTAGCTTTGCCCAGTCAACAATTTTAAATTGCGTAGATTCCCATCTGGTTTGTTTAAAAAGTTTAAGCTGACGACTGCTTCCTCGCTCTAAAAAAAAATAAAATAAAAACACAGTTGCAAATTTGACGCTGAAATTCCATCGGTTGTAACGATTGAGAACATCTATTATTATAATCGTCTTCTTCTCAAACTTAGACATGCAATCAAATTCTTCTCAAACTTAGACATGCAATCAAATCCAAACCGCTCCACACTACAATCCCAAATTTTACAGTAAAATTACGAATGAGCCAGAGTATTATAGAGTCATAAAACTAATAGCATCAAACGCCTAATCTAATTTTAATGCGCACCGTGCACCGTTTTCTTAGAACGCTTGGTTAATTATTAATTCTGATTATTATAAATTATTGAGCCTACTTTAATTTGATGCAACCTCTTCAAGCAAACATATTAAGTTCCTAAAGTTATAGACACTGAAGATACACAATAATGGAGTTCAGCACAGTTTAAATTTTGTTGTAATACTTTAGTTTTGTCCATTCTTCAGTCCCCACTAGTTCCCAGCTAGTTAACAAAAATTCATGTAATCATAGATAAAACATAGTAAAACAAACGAAAAAAGACACGTTATTGTTTCTTTGTTTAAACCCTCGGCAAACTAGAATATGAATGATAGTGACTGTGAAACAATTCCTACTTCAATTAATGTAAATAACAGCTATGACACTAATTACTTTGTATTTTTAACATTAGGGCAAGAGAAGTTGCCTTCTCTTTATTCGCAGGTACCGACATTTTAGTTGTTTCCCCTTGTCTCCTGGCAGCCAGTCAGTAAACTCGTGACATTCACAACGGCTACCGACATGGTCTCGATTTTCACGCTTTGCATTTTTCAATTGAGCGTATCTGGTACGAAAAATTAATTGTAACTTTAAAAAAAAAGGTGGTTTCGAATCATTGGCTGCAGTGGTTATTTTTTAGTAGTCATTGTATATGTTCCATATAATTCTAACGCTTTAGAGTATTTTAGAACTGACATTAGACACTATACAACTGAAGTGACATGTTATTGGCTATGAGTCTTTATCAAGATCTCCAAAACTCAACAAACAGTCGATGAATGGAACAAAATAAAAACAAGTTTGCATATAAGAGTAACAGTGATCTATTGTGTGAAGTTTAGCGGTGATACCATAAGGGGTTTTCTTCCATCCTTTTCAGACTACAAGACTATCCTGTGCATGAGTAATAGTTTATAATTATCTTGTTGTATTTGAAGCTGAATCGTGCTAAAGCCTAAAGGTACGACGAAAAACAAAAGCTTGACCTCATCTATTTCTACGATGACATTTTTTCTTCATTTTTTTGAAATTAAGAAACCGTTTTTGTCATATCATACTGCCACCGACCCAACCAGTGGAGAATTGCGCAAGACAGCCCAGCAGATCAGCACGTTACCGTCCGAAGGGTCTGTAACTGACATGTTTGACTTGCTATTTTTAGGTACTAGTTGAGGAATACTCTATGGTAGGACACCAAGGCGTCCACAATTTTGGACGCCTTGTATATGTAGGACACCCATGTACTTATTTCAGACTCATTTAGCGGAGGCGAATTTTTGCCTTATGGAAAACAGGCGGTGACAGAACTATGATAAAAAAAATTAACTAGATTTAATTCTAGAACAAAAAGACGAGTAGAACCGAAAGCAAAATATGAGCAAGAAGTAAGAGAGAGAGAGAGAAAGAAAGAGATAGAGATAGTTTAACCAATGTTTCTGGAATTGTGAGTTTGTTTTTCACGGCACGTCAGCGCAATAACGACTATATTGTATAGTTATGTCCACTAACCGCACTTTCTATAGATCAATAAGGTTTTGTTGATATAAGCACTTGTGCCATGTGGCCCTCAGATTGTTTAGGAATCCATCTACTCAAAGTTTATCGGTCTAGATTTAGATAGTCAACTAGAGTTACTGTTTAGATCAAGATTCCTAATGAACACTTATTTAGCGTCTCAAAAAATTATCACCATGGTACCGTAAACCCAGAAGACATCTCTGTCGCCGTGTCGTAAAAAAACGCATTATACATACTTCAGGAGAGCCATATACGTTTTTTTTATTCACGAGACGGAAGATCTGTGGCCCAACAAATTTTTGGAATGGTCCAAAGAAAGCTTTGTTGGTACCTGGCGCTTGTTTTAAATACATGCCTTTGTTGCTACATCCGTTGCTGTTGTAACGCGATTCAGCTATAAGGGTCATCGTGAAAGCTCCCTTTTGTTTTGCAATTAATTGTTCCTCCATTGACATTTGATGTCATTGTGTTTGACATTTTGGTTACAGAGTAACGCCTTTACCCAGTAGATGTCATACTGGTCATTTGTTCCCGTTACGTACACAGTCAAAAATATACACATGTAGTGAATTGTAAATGGGATGAAACTTTGAAAGTCAGAAATGAAGAGGGTGTTAGAAGGCAAGATAAGAGTATAATGAGTTGATTAGGGAGTGCCGTTAGCTCAGTTGGTTGATGTTTTGGACTGACAAGTAGTTCGTAGATCGATGGCCAGGTCGCCGTACCATTGTGTAGATTAAATAACCTCAAACGTCAGCACTATTATAGACTATATCGTGGAACAGCCCCAAGACTAGAGTCTAGCAAGTTAATGTGCTGCCACACACGAGTCAGGGCGTGGAGATCTAGAGTTCTGTCTCAGCCAGTCACAAAATATTTACATCGACTCAACCACGAGGCGACAAAATTGGAAAAAATATATTTACCGATCGGGAGACCAACGCTTTCATACTTGAGCCTCGTCCCCGTAAAGGATTCTTTAGGAACCTTTTATGTTCCAGAGAAGAATATATGCTGGTATTAAATGTGTCAATCTTTTCTTTTGGTGTTAAATACATGACTTGAAATAACAGTTCTTCACCATTGCTGGTTTCACTAAAAGACAAAAGACGCTCATTTAATGCATTGACTTAAAGACGAGATATACCACTATACGACATACTTATAATTCGAGTTCTAAATAAAATAATTGATTTAAATCAGGATGATGATCTGTATAGGAAAAAGGATGAGAGTTCTGATTGAGACAGAAACAAAAAGACATCCAAAAACTCATGACAATATAAGGCGCTTTTTTTCTATAAAAAAAAAGAATAAAAAAAAATAAAATAAACAGTACCGGTATTAAATAATATTGGCTTATAAAACGTAAAATTTCAAAGACCATCTCCTTCCAAAGCCCTGACTGATATAATAATTTTCATCTTTTTTAATACATTTTACGTACATGCTTAATAAAAAATGGGCATAACGCGAGCGAATAAAAAATGGTGGGTGCAGATTAAAAAGGGAGCAAGTATGGCAACGCGTTGGTAGCTTGATGATATGGAAGTATCCATTTCAGAAAGTTGTTTGCCAGAAATATAGATAGCCAGCATTTTTGTTTGTCTTTTCTTTAAAAACTATACGGTTTCACGTTTTAGTGCAAGCTCATCAAAACTCAGGTCTGGCCTTGAAAACCTCTCTCTCTCTCTCTCTCTCTCTCTCTCTCTCTCTCGCTCTCTGTGCCTTATAGAGACCAACCACTCTGGGCTTTTAATGCCTGTTCTGGACACCAATCTGATGCCTGGTCCAATTACCCGACCCTCTGCCTGGGACTGGAGAGGGTGGAGCACAAGACAGGCCAGACACCTGCCCGAATCACTCACTCCTTGAGTCTGGTGGGTACTCTTCACTTTTTGTTCTTTATTCAAAAGAAAATAGAATTTGGTAGCCTTGATTTTAGTTATTTTTTTAGTATTCTTTTATTAAGAAACGAAATAGGACCAACTCCGTTTGGTAGCCTTGATTTGGGTGACTTTTTAATTCTTCTTCCCTTTATACAGAAAGAAAAACCAAGCATACTTCGTTTAGTAGCCTTGATTTAATTGACTTTTTTTATTCTGTCTTTTTTAAAGAAGAAGAAACAAACTTTTGATGGTCTTCGCCCTTTTTTTATTTTTTGGGGTGATTAGAAACTGATGGAATGTATAAGAGATGGATATAAAGTAAAATGGAATGCAAATTGCGACTGCCTCGATTCGAGTGTTTTTGTGATTTTTTTCTTCTCCTATTTCTAGCAAAGAATGCGCTTTTGAGGTAAATATATTTTTTATTAAGGTGTTTGGGTGTAATTTGTAATTTGATATGGATGGAATAAAAAATATTAACTGATATATTTTTTTAGTAGAAAAGAAGTCCAGCATAAGCAATCAGAAGCAAACTATTCCTGCTGAAGTTGGATTGAGTCTTGAAAAAAATAAGATGAAACTTTAAAAAGGTTGCTTTTGTGAACCAAAAAAAAAAAAATAATAATAGTGTGATTTTATTTCAACTGGCAGCAAAAAAATTATCATCGTTTAAATTATAAGTTAAAAAAAGAATTAACATTTGAGACTTGGTTTTTTCCTAATCCGAATGGCTATATTCAAAAAATTATTTCATGCAGATACTGCAATATTTGTGGTGTAAACTGATGCGTGATTTCTTATTGATCGTGGGGTGTTGTTTTTTATTTTTCGTTAGCTTTTTTTCTAACCCTTGCTCTTGGTGTTTTTGAAATGCTCATTTATTTTCCTGTTTTTTAGTTTTACTTAAAATGAAGACCATGCCTTAACATTCAGAAAATATGCAGACCTATTATATTCATCTTCGGGAAATTCATTATAAGTAAGTCTGTAAGCATTTCACATTATATGAATAGAATATGTGGGGAATAAACAAGAATAATATTCCCTAACATGGAAAAAAAGAGGGGGGACAAATTTAATTACATCGCAGTGTTTTCTTTTGAAGAAAAAAGAGCTTCAGGTATTCTGGTATGAAGCAAGGACATAATTGAACACCAGAAAAAAAGGTTTGGGTGGCAAATATGTATTTGTAAAGTACTTCAAATGAGAGACGAAAAGCTCATGGACCTGAGATAAAAATGATTTGCGCAAAAGGTTGAACATCCGACCAATAGCCGAAAGTTACATCTCAAAATGAGGTTTAAAAAAATAACCAATAAAAGCCTAGGCTTAGAAAGTAGTGAGAGAGCAAACTGATTTATACACCATTTTACCGATACCGCAGCATACCTGGTCACGTACCTGTTTCGCATACGAGCAGGCCATACTTGTTTCGTTTAAACAACAGCTAAAGCGAAAACAAGGTGTTTACGTTATAAAAATAGAGAAACTATTCGAGAGAAGTAAACAAAAATAATTTTGATTCTTACCTGGCTGTAATGAGGACCAGGTAACACCTCAGGCGCCAGCGACCCTGGGTTCTGTACAAAAATAACTTTTATGACAAGTGTGTATTTCGCATGTTTTGCTATTTTTAGGTGGATTTCTATCTAATAGGCTACAAGTCGGGAATTGCTTCTGGCAACAGTAAAGTTAGGGAAAAAAGAAGACATCAAGGGATTTGAAATATACTTGCTGACGGGTAATCAATCAAGCAGGTTTGAGACAGCTGTATAAACAGACAATTAGGCAAGTAGAGGTTACCGAAAAAAACTAACATGGAGAAATAGCAAGTTTCATCTGATTTGCAGGTAAGTACATTACATCTTAAAGCAAAAAGATATTAGGAAGACTGAGCAAACAAAATTAATATACATTGTAGAAAGGTGGCGTGCAAGAAGAAAGACAAGTAAGGATACAGAACTGAGCAGAGATATAGAGAAATACAACTATTATGGAAGATATTTAAAAAGTCAAATAGTGTTCTTGTTTGTGCTATTTTGTTTTTACCCAAAAAAATAATGACTCTATATTTTTTTAAAAAAACTTACAAAGAAAAAAATGTGTCTAAAACAAAAAGGCAATAAAAATTATATTATTGCTTTTTGAAAGATGCCATCTTGAATACAATGAAAGAGGGTCAGGATGCGCAAAAATTAGAAGATATTATAAAGGTGTGCTGCCAAACACATTCTGTTCTTCTTTTCGATTATAAAACTGTACTGTTAAGCGCAAAAAACAGAGTTTTTTTCGGGTGAAAGAAAAAGTAAAGTATTGTAAAGTGGGACTTTCTAAGGAAAGTCGATCTCAGGGAATGCTTCTATGAAGTTACGCTACTTTACACAGGCTGTCTGGAGAAAATAAATGGAAACCAATATCGGTCCTCAGTAGTTGAAAAATTGGCTAAATCTGATCTTTGAGCAATGACATTTTGACCCTTGTAGACAATCAATGATAACCTTCTTAACATCTATGGCTTTGAGTTGGACAATGTACAAATAACTGGATCTTGGGAGAAATAAAGGGTAACACAAATGATAGTCTTTCCTGGTCCATTGAAATCTCCAGCCTCCAACATCATCGAACGAAAATATGTGTCATATTTTCTGAATTCCTACTTGCAATAAGGCGCTTAATATATAATTATGCTTTCACAAATTCTGAAGTGCTGTAGATCTACATCAAGTAATAGCTGATATCTCTAAATGGAGATAATGAGAAAATTTTTAAAAATCGTAGTTGGCTTTCACTTAACGAAAGAGAAAGAATGGGACTATGACCCAACATCTTATCCACCGAGATCGAAAACAAAATGAAGAGAAAATATCAATGAATCCAAGTTACGTAGGCGCGATAACTAGAAAGACAAATATAGCTATGTCTACTTCCCTATTATGACAGGTATATTCCATCAAAATCAAGGCGTGATGTTCTAACGAGCAAATAGTTTTTGTTCTCAAATTTAATGTGGATAAATTTGGACTCCAGATCGAGGCAGCAGCCGTCGATAGATGTTCACTGGTTAAACTACCTGCACCAAAGAAGTTAGACGAATTCATTAGCAATAGCAAATTGCCAGCCACCACCGTGATTGCCAAATTGCGGCTCTAGGAATATCCATACTGCACCTACATATAAAGTTGACGATGAGTGACGATGATCACTATGCTCTCAGAAACTACCGTCTTTGCAGATGATGTCGTGATTTGACACCACCTTTTATGTTGTTAATGCAATGGCAACTTTGATTGTTGCGACAAAATGGAGTAAAATTGGATGTGTCCATATTTGGTCGAAATTAGTATCATTTTTTATTTTGTTTTTGCTGTTGTTGTTGTTGTTGTTGTTGTTGTTGTTGTTGTTGTTGTTGTTGTTGTTGTTGTTGTTGTTGTTTTTGTTGTTGTTATTTTTCATTGTTATTCATTTTATTGTATCATTTTGTACAAAGGCTTTAAAATATTGTTTCTCTAACAAATAAATATTCTTTTACTATTATTTTGTGGGTGTGTATTTTTCATTGTTATTCATTTTATTGTATCATTTTGTACAAAGGCTTTAAAATATTGTTTCTCTAAAAAAGAAATATTCTTTTACTATTATTTTGTTTGTGTGTATAACATCATTCAACGCGATCTATTTTCTTGTACAGCCAAGTATGTTTGTTTGTTGTTGTTTTGTTTTTGTTTTCTTTACACATCTTATTTATGGATCTAAGCCAAACTTGGTATGGTAAAGACTTATAAACTTCAAAAATATGCGATGCATCAGTTAAATGTCATAGATTTACGTGGGCATAATCTTTAAAGTTATGCAAACACTCTCCATTTTGTCATTTGAGCCGAATGAGCTGATAAGTGAGAAGAACACTCTTAGTTATCCGACATTTAAATGCACCAATATGACGGAAGATTTTCGGACAGAAACCAACAATTCCAACTACAAACTTGAGTACTACGTGTCGATAATGCCTTTCTCCGGTTCATCATCATCAGCATGCTGGCGTGTTGGTAGCCTAGGCTCCCGTACAATCTGCCTGAAGAGCTCTCTGTCTCAAGCGATCTTTCCTGACTTGCTGAGCCTTTTTCGTACTGTAGCCAGTCGCTGATGTCGTCTGTCAACCTTCTTGTAGGTCTGCCTGTCTTCACTTTGCCCCCTAGCCTTGCTTCCATGTCTTTTCAGGCACATAAAGTATTTCAGTTTCCTTTCTTTGGTGGTTTGCAAAAGCCAATTTGTTTTGATCTTAAGTTCTGTTGGTGTGCTGTCCATGAAACTCTAATTTTCTGCAGTAATACAATCCAAATGACACACAGTTTCTTTTCATCTGTTTTTGTAATTGCCCAACCTGTGTGGCAATGGGGAATATGCAAGATCTTATGGTTTTCCGGTGCACGCACAATAAATGTTGACTCTATTTTTAAGCGCGCAAATTGTACAGCGCACATTGCACCATTTCTTTAAGATGCTTGGTTAATATTGTAAAATCATACGATAAGATAAAGCCTGCTTGAAGAAACTCAATGGCCTTAAACAACTAAAAGGGTGTGGGTCACTCTTTTATGACTTATACATAATTATGTCCAAGCAAATATCAAACGACAAAACGAGGGAAAAAAACAAAAAGTGTACAACGATGTCCGATAAGTGTTTTTCATAGCATTTAAAAGCTGTTCGTCTCTGCGATAAGACAATTTAAAATCCTAAAGTTTCAGATTCTGAAGATACATACTTTTGAATTTTAGCACAAATCTGATAAAAATATGTAATTCTCCAACTTTGTCCATCCCACAATCGCCACGAATTTCATGGATTCTCAACTATTTTAATAATATGTAATTTGAGAAATAGAGCGTGTGTTGAAAAGGGCACTGTTTACATGCGCAACTTTCAGCGTGGAAATAAAGGAGGTAAAAACATACCTAAAGTACTGATAAATCTAATTTCTAGACTCTGCTCCTTTTGTGCGGAAAACGACGTATAACTTATCTCATCGCCTGTCTTCGTCTACGTCAAAAACTTGTTGCCTTGACGGCAGCCATTGTTGCCATTTTAGCCACGGATTGAATGGTGTAGGCTTGTCCATCAAAATTTGGAGAGATGTTTTGTAGAGCGGAAAAGAGAGAAGCGAGGTTAACTTCTAAGTTGTGAGTAGGAACTTGGGGATCTGAAAATAGCTGACTACCAGCAGTCCATATCATTCAAAACGGTTAGTTTGATCCATTGTGGAGATGACTGTTACCTAATTTTAACTAGAAGGCAACACGGTTTTGTGTAGGCCTACGCCCATGCTTTCTATAAAGGTCGTGTGTACCGTATACTGAAAAAAAGAGCAAAAACAAAAACAATAACACAAATTTACATCCTGAAGTTTCCTTTGACTCACACCCTTTTTTCGTAGATTAATAAGAGAAAAAATTCAACTACATGTTATTTGATATTATGATTTTTTCAACACATCGATTATATGTTGTTGTTGCTGTTGTTGTTGTTGTTGCTGCTGCAACACCGACAGATAGACAAAAAAGACCAAAATGGGGGAGGGGGGCGGGAAGGAGTGAGACAAAGGTCTAAAAGAGGAGTTGAAAAACAAAATTAGAAAAAGACAGAAAGAAAGAGAGAGCGAGATAGAGAGAGACTCTCTCTGTTGTTTTTCTCTTTTTTTTTCTCCATCTTTCTATCTGCCTCTATCAGTCGCTCTCTATCCACCTATGTATCTTTTGGTCTTCATATTTACTATATCACTCTCTATCTCTCTCTCTCTCTCTCTCTCTCTCTCTCTCTCTCTCTCTTTCCATTCTCTCTCCCACTATATTCTGTCTCATTGCCTGTGCAAGTGAGTGCCTTTCTCTTGCTATTAAAAGTCTCCCATGACCCTATTCCAAGTAAGGCGACGGGTCCCAAATTGTCTGACAATTTTTACGTGCTGCTACACGTATGTGGAGCGCGAAAGTCGGGTCTTTTGTTGTTCAAACCATACTGACACCGACTTCGGGATAAGGGC